>JAEQBH010007955.1:0-128187 GCA_016808115.1 Tetrastigma voinierianum | reverse complement strand
TATTTCTTCAAAATGAATGCTTTTTCTAGAAAAATAAATAAAATGCAGATATGTGAGAGGAGCTCTAGGGTGGTGGTTTGGCTTATTAAAGAAAGTCAAATATAATTTTTGAAATTATTTACTTAAATATATCTATCATGTCTAGTTTAAATGGTAAAGGGTTTCATCATTTCAAACAAATATAGAGAGGGTTGGAGGTACCTTGAAATAAAAATGTATTAAAAAAGAGTTAAACAAGTGTCTTTCTCTCTCAAAAAAAACAGAAGTTAAACAAGCAAGATTTCCTGCATGTTTCTAAAATTATTCATTTATATTGTCTGTTTGATAATTATATAAGAAAAGGAAAAATAAAGAAGAAAACAATTTTATTTCTTTCACTATGAAAATAAGAAAGAAAATTAAATTTAATTAAATTTTATATACTTTAAAATTTATTAATAAATGAAGTTAATCTATGTACTAAATAATTTATTGATTTTAAATCATTTTTAAAATTTTCTTTATTGTTTTATTTATTTTTTTCTTTATATTTCTTTTGCATTTTCATTGAAACTTCAAACTCAAAACATAGCAGGAATCTTTATAAAAAAATATACTAAATAAATAGATAATACTACAAAATACTATCTAAAAATAATTTATTCACTTTAGATCTATTTTATTTTTTTATTTTATTTTTCTTACATTTTCTTTCTCAAATTTTCTCGCACCAAAAGTTCTAGAAAACCAAAAGTCGATTATTATTATTATTATTATTGTTATTGTTATATATTATTTTTAATATTTGATATTTGTTTCTTTTCAAATTTTTTTTATATTTGCTTAAGATAAGAAAATAATATTAAGCGAGAAACCCCAAGAACCGAATCGACTAAAAACTAAATCAAAATAGTTAACAAAACGACGCCGATTCGCCATATATACAAATCTCGATTCGTTTAAGTTTATAAATACAAATACTAAGGCTTAGCTTAATCGATCAAAAGATACTAAAAATAATCGATGAAACTCGGGAATAATCTTTCATTCCTATTTACAACACTATAACGGAAAAAAATTAATGTCAAATTTATATATATATATATATATATATAGAGAGAGAGAGAGAGAGAGAGAGAGAGAGAGAGAGAGAGAGAGAGAGAGAGAGAGAGAGAGAGAGAGAGAGAGAGAGAGAGAGTATATAGTGTGAATGTGGACAAATAATTGAGATTCAAAATAATAGAAAAACCGGATATGATCAAATATGATAGACTCAAACCTAGCTTATAGGAAAAACTCTAAAACAATAATGTCTAGAAGTTGAGGAAGGTGAAAAAAGATTTGTCTTTAATTGAAGATTTGGTTAATTGTATTAATGATTAGATTTTTTATTTATATAAACAACAAACTAAAATGTATAGTTTTTTTTTACAGTTTGTGTTTGCTAACAAACTATTCCCACTCCTAAATAATAATACATTATATCAATAATTTATATTTAAGAAAGTATAAAATGTCTTGTATATTTAATATTATTCAAAATTATTTTTTAATTAATAATATTAATATTAGATATTATTTTTTGTAAATTATATTATTTAATTTGTAATTAGCTGTACAGAAAATTAAATAAAATGAAGGAATGATGACTGACTTGCCCAGGTTGAACAACAAGATGAGTTTTCATATAATCGGAACTGGTTAATTGGATTCGATAGGCTAAGAATGAATCAAAGCGCCGTAAAACATTGCATTTGTTTACATTTCTATCCATTTTCAAAATGGTTCTCATCCTTAAGAACCCTACCAACAAAAGAAAGTGGTGGTCGAAACAGCATTTAGGAAAGTAAAGGGGAAAGACGGGGAAATGTGGGAAACCAGATGGGCAGTTGAGGTGTGGGGTGGACCCGTGTGGTAGGTGGGTCAATTGATTTATTGAAAAATCAGGAAAGGAGAGACAAATCCACCACTTAAATATGAATCAAAGTAAAAGGAGAAAATGCTTAGTTTGCCAACTTTGACCCGCCTGCCTTGTGCGTGAGGTTCAGAGTTCAGACTTAGGGATACATAGGGGTGAGCCACTCATCAATTCTCAACCAAACCATTGGTGTTCTTCAAGGTCCAGATCTTCATTTTTTTCCTGGGTCTGTCTCACTTTCAAGCAATCGTCACTGATTCGCATTTTCGGAGGTAAAGAAGGGGTTATGGATTCCCTTTACCTACTTTTAATTATTGTGATATAAGAGTGTTTGATCTTTTCTTCCTTTTTTTCTTTGACATTGGTTTGTTTATTTTTGCGTGTATTGGTGAATTGGTGATCAGGGTTTGGGTTGTAGTGTGTTGATCTTATGATATCATTTGATTGATTCTTGTTTGGAGGATCTGGGTGTATTTGCTACTGCTCTTACTTCTTAGAATCACAAAATTACGTTTTCTTTGTCCTGTTGTTGGTGAATCAGGTCTTGCTTTGTTATGGTTTGATAGGATTTGGAGTTCAATTTTGCTTTGGTGTTTAAAAGTAGATCCTTGAAATGTTGTTAAGAATTTTCTGGATGCTGGCCAGTCTTTGATTCCGATATAAAGTAGATCACCTTGTCCAATAGGGTTAATATTCGGATAAATTTTATTTGCAGAGTTGGAAAGTTTATTTTAGGACTAGGAATTTAACGGAGGAAAGGGATGAGGGGGCTACTCGTAGAAATTGCGTGTTCAGCTACAAATTTTGGAATAAATTACTTTTCAAGTCTAGTTCCAAACCTAGATATATTAAACAATAATAATAATAATGACAACAAACAATCAAAATTTTGAGAAATTCAGATTGCCTGAGGTTTGGCTGAAATCTGGGGATTCAGACAAATCTTAGACTGGCCCTTAAGGGATTAGGTTTTCAGTTAGTAAGTTGCAAGCATGCAAGAAAAATGGTATCGGTAAATTTTTGTTGAAAGTTCATGGGAAATTCTAAGTTTTTGCTATAATGCAAGGAACAGTTCTGCACTTCCAAAATAATAAGAAGTTGCTTTCGTTTTGATTTTTTAGGAACGAAAGTTTCATGATACTTATGCGGGACATTACTTTGCAAATCTTTAATAACACAGCTTGCTGTTCTTTTTACTGTTTGAAGATACGTATTTAGGAAAATATTTCTGCCATTGAAGAAGGTGGAGCTTTAATTACTCTTGGTTTCAGTTTTTAGGTCTTGCCTTTCAGATTATTACTTTTCACTTCATGAGTTTATGATATTTGACCATCAATCTCTTCTTACGAATTGAAATTTGATAATTTTTTTTCTGAATCGAATGAAAACATATACCTATGACTTTCAGGCTTGAAGATTAAATTTTCAAAGTTTGAAATTGATTTTTTATTTTATTCATTCATTTTATTCTTTCCATAGAAGAGTTATGAAGTGAATCTTTCCTCTATGTCTCTCTCCTTAATTTGGTAGATCATGCCCAACAATGCCTTATCTTCTCTACCTATATTAGAAGCTTTCTGGTTCTTATTTCATTGGTTGGTAGCATGAAAGATTTGAACGGGATAGAGGACTCTATTGTCACATATATCTGGTCGAGAGTAGATAATTTCAATTAATTTCTCCTGATTTCCAACAGGTTATTCTGTGGGTCTTCTATCTTTGTTTCTCTATTTCCCCTATTCCTTGCTCTGTCCTTCAAGATTTGCAGTTGCTAATAATTTTTTTACTGATTGTCCTACACTTTGAACAGGAAACAGTAATGGCTCCCTTGCCAGAATTGGCCTTGCTGGCCTTGCAGTGATGGGTCAAAATCTGCCCTCAAACATTGCTGAGAAAGGATTTCCAATTTCTGTTTACAACCGAACCACCCCCAAGTTGATGAAACTGTTGAACGAGCTAAACAGGAAGGAAACTTTCCTGTATATGGCTTCCATGATCCTGAACTTTGTTAACTAATCCAAAAGCCACGCGGTCGTAATCATGCTGCCAAGGCTGGGGCTCCAGCTGGATCAGACCATCAAAACTGTCCAGTTACCTGAGAAAGGAGACTGTATCACGAAGGTGGCAAATGCAGTGGTATGAGAATACTGAGAGGAGAGAGAAAGCCATGGCTGAACTGGGTCTGCTCTATCTTGCATGGGAGTTTCAGGTGGTGAAGAGGGCGCTCTGGCGGTCCATCATTGATGCCTGGAGGTTCATTTGAAGCTTACAAGTACATAGAAGATATCCTTCTTAAAGTGGCTGCTCAAGTTCCTGATAGCGGCCCCTGTGTGACTTACATTGGCAAAGAGGGTTCTGGGAATTTTGTCAAGATGGTTCACAATGGCATTGAATACGGTGATATGCAGCTGATTGCAGAGGCCTATGATGTGCTAAAATCGGTTGGTAAGCTCAGTAACAAGGAATTGCATGATGTTTTCTCAGAGTGGAACAAGGGGGAGCTTTTGAGCTTTGATTGAGATTACTGCAGATATCTGAATTAAGGATGATAAGGGAGAGGGATATTTGGTATCATGTTTTAGACAAAACTGGCATGAAAGGACTGGTAAATGGACAGTTCAGCAGCCAAGGACTCATCTGTTGCAGCCTTCAACCATTGCATCCTCTTTGATGCAAGGTTCCTCAGTGGCTGAAGGAAGAGCGTGTTGAAGCTGCCAAAGTTTTCAACCATGGCTTTGAAAATGTCTTGTCTGACCAAACTGTGGACAAGAAGCAGTTGATAGATGATGTGAGACAGGCACTTTATGCATCCAAAATTTGTAGTTATCTAGGATGAACCTTAACCGGCAAAGAGCATTGAGAAGGGATGGGATTTGAAACTGGGGCAGCTGCAGATTTGGAAGGGAGGTTGCATTATTCAGGCAATATTAACGACGCAAAGGCCCATGATAGGAACCCAGATTTTTAAGCACCTTCTTGTGGATCCAGAGTTTGCAAAGGAGATAGTTGAGCGACAGTCAGCCTGGCGAAGGGTTGTTTGCCTCGCTATCAACTCAGGCATTAGCACTCCGGGTATGTCTTCTAGTCTTGCGTATTTTGATTCATACAGGAGGGACAGGCTGCCTGCTAATTTGGTCCAAGCTCAAAGAGATTATTTTGGAGCTCACACCTATGAGAGGATTGATATCACAGGATCCTTCCATACTGAATGGTTCAAGATTGCTAGGCAGTCAAAGATATGATGAGAGCGGCCTGTTGGGGCTCCCCTACCTAATTGAGCAATTGTCAATGAACCTAATAATATTGAAAAATTAGGACAGTTTGCTCTGCTACTAAGCAGTATTATTGTTTCTCTAGTATTAGCTTTATTAAGTTTGTTGAACCATTTTGGCCTTTTTTCGTTTTTGTGTTTATGTGGAGATTGTTTGCTGGTCTTGCTGGCCTTATCAATCTACGTTAAAGGATCCACTCCTTAATGATCTTATTCCCTTCTTAAAAATAAGAACATGTATGTTTTCCATTCCAGGGAAGACCAATACTGTTCCATGTATTGTTTCTTGAAGAATGAATTATTAGATGAACATTTTCATTTTCCTTGTTTTGGCACTTATTTCTTTTAGTGTTTTTTCATGCAGTTTAAATGCATAATGGTCGTCAATGGGAGTAATTGTATGTTCTGATTTATACTTTCAGAGCAATTGTGACTGGCTCATATCTGAGTCAGTGGGAAAATTTTCCTTTCCTGTTTTCAGGACAGAGATCTAATGTTGGTATTCTTGTAGACCCTTTAAGGGTTTCTTAGCTTGGGATATCTGGATGGTAAAGAACTCATTTATAGAGTAAAGATTTATTGTTAGAAAAGCAACAACCACATGCTTACACGATAATTAGGCCAAGGATAATGCAGAAACACGGCTTAGAGTTAACCATGTACTGCACTTCATTGACTAGGAATTCTTCTCTTCAGCATTTTTTTTTTTATGTGTATAATTCCATCATAGTCAAGTCAATAAAATGAAAAATCAAGTTAATTTTCTGTGGATTTAAGTTACCGAGATAGGTTCATAAATAAGTGCACTGCAACAATTTGCTTTGATGCTGTCTGATTGTGAATGCAATGCATGAGAAAACTCAGAGACTTTGTGACATGAGGTGGGATGAGCCAAAACTCATTATTTTAATTGGTAGTCTTGTTCACATGGCAAGGAAAGTATGAGGTACCTCCTCTGCTGGTTTTGCCAAAATATTATGAGGTATTTGGGCATTCATTTTCATGGTATCTTTGCATGTTTACCTTAACATGCTTTTTGGTAGCTTTAAGAATATAGAGGGCTGTTTGGTTTCTATTTTTAAGAACAGTTTTTTTTTTTTTTTTTGAAAAACATGAAGAATACTAAAAATTTATTTGGTTCTCATTTTTTGTGTTCTGGAAAACACGGAGAACATCAAAACCCCTATTTTTCTGAGAACACCAAAATGGTGTTCACTGTGTTTTCTGTAACAGTTTTCTAAAACATTGACCAAACAGGGCCTAAGCTTTGAAACTCATAAGACTAAAACTTAAAGAAAGATCTCTCACAGGTGGGTTGATGCACTAGGATCTGAGTGGTAGTTAGTTTGGATAAAATCTCTTTAATGCTTTTAGAGAGTGCATGCTGATCTGAAAGTGGGCTTTCATTATTATGTAGAAGGATAATCAAGGCAGAGTTTTCAAATGCTTTTGCTGCCTCATATGCACAACTTTTTTATTTTTATTTTTTTTATAGGTAAGTATTTTTTTTCCTCTTTTTTTTTTTTTTTTGTTCATCCCATATGCACAATTGATTACTGAGTTATGGTAAATATAGCCATGTGTAGCTTTTCTGCTGCAAAACACACTTTGTTTTTTACCTCATGAAGTTAGCATTCAAGCTCTATAATTTTGCATGCTTTATTGCTGTAAACTTGTCTCTGTAGGAACACACTTTTTGTTCAATTGAAATAACAACTCGGGCTATTTTTGCTAGGAGGAAAATTTAATGGGAAACGTAGAAGGGGAAAATAATAATAAATTATTTTTATATATTATTTTAAATTCTGTTTAATTTATTTTCTTATACAAAGATTAAATAATTTAAATATATATAAATTTTAATTAATTTTAATTTTCTTGGCACTTAGCCCATACATGAAAATTTAGTTATTTTTTAAATAATATTAGGAATTAATAATATTGACATATTAAAAAGTTTTAGGACTAATAAATTTAAATTTTGAGATGAATAGTGAATCACTATAAGAAAATGATGATATGGTTACAAACATTTAGCAGGGAAAGTTATTTTGCGATAAGGGTATTTGGTGATGGGACTGTGAGGGTATGCGCACATTACAAAGTAGTATTATTTGGGTGGCTTTGCCAATCCACCGAAATTGTTACTAACACCCAGCGCACCCTAATCCATTAAAATCAAATAAACACTCAAAGTGACAATGCTAACTTCTAAATTATAATCAATCAGGGGTGGCTATGTCAAACCACTAAATGTAAATAAACAAATAGTGGTCAATAATCCATATAATAAAAGCAACAACGCGCTATGACAACTTTTGGGAAATGAAAGTTAGATGGATGGCTAAGCCAATTTGCGGAGAATAAGATTGTAAGATAATAATGACACTCGATATAAAGTGGTAAAACTATCAAAATGAGGGAAACCTTCATGGGGCAAATCCAAGAAAAATAATTCACTATGAAATGAAAGTTGGCACAAGATGTCACACACCCAGGATATGCTTACAATCATCTCAGTTTTACCTCTCAGTACTCTCTCTATGGCTATGTTTCTCACCACTCTCTCCAATGTGATAACCCCGAATGTTTCACACTTCCTTTCAACTCTTTATGGTTGAAAGCTAATATGTTGTCTCTCCGCTCTCTACTCTATTGGAACTTCTTATCATTTATGTTGCTTGAACGCCTATTTATAGGCAACATTACAAACTCTAAACAAATCTTGATTGGTGGAAGAGGAGACAATTTTTATTGGCCAAGAGAAAGGCCAAATTTAACTAGAGCATAAGTGGGCATGGTGGTGAAGAAACACCAACTTTCTTCCTAAGTCGCATTTGTTGCAAGAAATGGCTGCTGTAGGAGCTCTCTTAACGGGATGGACCCCACCACATCTCCTCCACTCCACATCCAAAAAAGTGAGTCTTCTCGACTCTTTAGCAGAGCTCATGCCGTCTCGATACATTGCAGCCGGTTTTTATTTTGTAATGACTCGGGGTCATCATGTCAAGAATATTCTCATTAGTGTGGATCTTTCTAGTTGGAACAAATGTTCTTCAATAGCCTTCCCGATCCAATGAAATCTCACATCTGGTGCTTTGTCCTGCATGATACATACCGCTCTTGCTTGGGGTTTTGTCGCACTTTGACTATCGCACTTTTGGACTATCGCAAACGTACTATGTAGCCCTTTATTTTAAATCCAATTTCAAGAAACTCCAAGCTCAGTCCATAAAGATCTCTTTCCAACTCTAATAGCTACAATATATTCAGCTTCTGTAGTAGATAGTGAAACACACTTTTGTAGCTTTGACTACCATGATATAGCTCACCCTACAAATGTAAATAAGTACCCAAAAGTAGATTTTCTACAATTTAGGTCTCTAGCCATATCAGAATCTGTATATCCTTTAAGAGATGGTTTTGATTCCCTAAAGCTTAAACATAACTTTGAGGTACCTCTGAGATATCTGAAGAAACATTTCACTGTCTCCCAGTGTGCTTTACTAGGATTTGCTAGGAATCTGCTTACAACTCTAACCGTGTGAGATATATCTGAATGTGTACACACCATAGCATACATCAGACTTCCAACTGCTGATGAGTATGGAATGACTGACAGTTCGCCTTTTTCTTTCTTTATAGATGAACAAAGTCTCTTACTCAGCTTGAAATGGCCAGCAAGTGATGTAGAACATGGCTTTGAATTTTTCATGTTGAATCTTTCCAGCATTCGTTCAATATATTTTTCTTATGACAACCTGATTAGTTCTCAAAAAGTGTTATTTTGAACCCTATTTATTACAGGTTTTGAGCACTCTTTGTGTACTAATCAGCGTAATTAACCCGATTTGCACATTAAGGTCCCTACTATTCTCATTGACGATTTTTAAGCGCAAATTTTGCGCTATGAAATCTAACTGTGCCAAATTATCGAAATAATCTAAACACGAAGAACCCGAGTTGAACTCATCGCTGTAGATCGTATCCTGCATGAAAGAAAAGCAAAGGTGAAGAAAATGAGCACTGCAGAATGTGCTTTTGCGCGCGATCGCTCATCATGCGAGCATCGCTCATGTCTCCCGCAGCCCATCGCTCACAGCGTTTTCGACGCTGTGTTTTTGTTACAATTTTTTGTTTCTTCCCATTTTATCCCTTCTAATACCTTTCGATCTTGGTTTTTTTGTAATTTTCCCTTGTTCTGAGCATATATAAGCCTCAGTTTGTACAAACTATCAATCAATCAATAAAAATTGACGGGAGAAGCTTTCAAATTTCTCTCCCACCTTCTCACTTCCTCTCTCCCTTTTCTCTCATTTTCTTGGTACTTTTTGGGTAGCCAAACACCCTCCGAGGATGACAACTCCTGAGGATAAGCTTTGCTAAAATCCCTCTCCTCGCTGCATACGCAGGATCTAAAGGCCGCCGGAGGTTCCCCGCTTTTCACGCAGGTACTCACCGTCGTTCAGGTTCTCCTTTAACACTAGGTTTAGATCCCTCGATTCATGTTGAATGGTCAGTTGCTGGGTAATATTTAGTGCTCATTTGATGCTTATTACTAGATCTTCATGGATGTTCATTAGTTACCATTTATTACCCATTGTAATGTGAGTCAAGGAGACTCGCTTGAATCGACCGAGAACATAAACGTCACTTAACGCCATTTTCAAAGTGCGATAATTATTTCTGGGGTTAGGTTTTATAGCTAAATGAAGATCCGGTTCGGGAGATGACTATAGGTCATCCTCCCCAACGCGAGGAAATGAACCCGAGAACCTCTCAATGACCTTTAGAACTCGAATCCAATAGCCTGACACTTCAAGGGGTTCTATTTTACGTTTTTTTTTTCTTATTTCAGTTTCAGCCTGTGAACAACCAACACCCCCTGTTTTTACAAAACCTTAAAATCCAAATTGAAATTCACCATTTTTGAATCATTGCAAATCATTTGTACAAAGAAAACCCATCCCTATGTTCGACTCTAGAGCCGCTATATATTGCAAAGAATTTTGCTACAGAATAGATTTAGGATATAAATTTGTCGATTCCGTACACCCCATCAGGGCACCTAATCACAACCACAATTTGTCTGCCTTCCTATCACGTAGAATCTCCATTCCCAAGATACGCTTTGTAATCGCCCAACTTCTCATGTCAAATACCTGGCACTCTGCTAGCTTTGGATCGATCGACATCCTGACCCACAATCAACATATCATCAACACATAACAAGAGTATGATGAATTTATCATCATGGAATCTCCAAACATAAACACAAGAGTACTCTTAACTCGTCATGAAAGAGTCAAATTTCTTATACCATTGTCGTGGCGCCTATTTAAGTCCGTATAGACTTTTCTTTAACTTGCAGACCATGTTCTCCTTCCCTTTCATTTTGAAGCCTTCTAGTTGCTCCATAAAGATCTCTTCATCAAGATCACCATGCAGAAATGTAGTCTTAACATCAAGTTGCTCCAATTCGAGATTCATACTAGTTGCCAATCCTAGTATAACTCGAATTGAACACATTTTTACAATAGGTGAAAAGGTTTCATCAAAGTCAATACCTTGCTTTTGACCAAAACCTTTCACCACTAGACGAGCCTTATACTTCAACAGCTTCTCGTCTTCATTCTTTAGCTTAAACACCCATTTATTTTTGAGTGTTTTTCTTCTTTTTAGTAGTTTTGTCAACTTGTAGGTATCATTTTCCATAAGGAATTCATCTCTTCGCAGATGGATTTTATCCCACAGTTCCCTGTCTTGTGAGACTATACTTGGAAGCTTTCTACCCCCTCATCATCACTGAATATACTCCTCGAACTTGATACTCTTGTAAATGGTCGAATGCTCTCTAAATGTCCATCTTAATCGAGGTCCTTCTAGTGGAGGGACGGTTCTCCGATCAACACCTCCCGTATCATTATCATCACCACTTTCTGATGAAGTTTGTCCAAGTGTTAGATTTGTAATGCCTTCATATGTGAGTTTTGCACCCCTCACATTTTTCTCCATATCTTCAATGGTATCGTGTTCATGAAAACACGCCTCTCGCTGACTATCTTTTTGCCTCGAATCCCATAGCCTATAGTCGAACTCCTCATCTCCATATCCGATGAAGAAGCATGGGATTGCGTTATCATCAAGCTTCGATCTTTGCTCCTTTGGAACATGCATAAATGTTTTGCATCCAAACACCTTCAAGTGAGAGGATGAAATAAATTTTCCTATCCAAACTCTTTGAGGAATATCAAAGTCCAAAGGAACTAATGGCGATCTGTTGATCAAGTAGACTGCAGTGTTAACAGCTTCACCTCAAAATGACTTAGGAAGTTTAGCTAATTTTAACATGCATCAAACTTTTACCACAATGGTCTTTGATCTATCCATTTTGCAACACCGTTGTGTCAGTGGGTATACTCAGAACCGCTCTTCTTGTCAATAGGTAGATCAAGTCCCTTTAGAGATTTCGCCTTCACTATGACATGGAATTTATGAAAATATTGGAATGTCCGACTTCAATGCAATGTGTATGCTCATGTCTTTCATGAGCATCAATGAAAGTAACAAAGTATTTGTTACTATATAGCGAACTTACTCCACGAGTCCGCAAACATTAGAATATACTAATTCCAATTTCTCTAATTTTTTAGTGGAGTTTTTTTTTTTAATGATACTTTGTGTTGCTTTCCAAATAAGCACTAGTCACAAGGGTTTGATAATTTGTTTTTGGCCATAAGAATGAGGGACTGCTTGGCCAAAAGTTGTAACCCCTTCGCCATATAAAGCAGCGTACTGTGCCATATAAATCAAGAGGTATCATCAATTGCATTTAGTCAGTTTTTCGTGTGACACCTTCACTTGTGTCTTGTGCAATCAATTACACCGCTTTGTGCAACCACCAATGATCCCTTGGTGAGTTTCCAATTGCCACTATTAATAAAGTGGTTGTATCCATCCTTGTCTAACAGATGCACAAAAATTAGGTTTAGATGCAAGTCTGGAATGTGTCGCATTAATCTTTCAACGCACGTGCACTCCATACTTGCTTGTATGGGAAATAATTTCCTGTTTTCATCTTTATCGCGCCAAAGTCTCCTGCTTTGTATGTTGAGAAATACTCCCTTTTAGGGACACAGTGGTATGATGTTGTCGAGTCCACTACCCACTCGACATCTTGTTCTGCTACATGACAACAATCTTCTTGATTGCAAAGTAAGGTCACCTCATTGTCACTAGTACAGGTTGTAGGCAGTATTTTTGTCGTCTTCCTATTTTTTGCTCTTATCTACTCCTTGCTTTAGGATCTTATAATCCTTTTCATGTGGCCTATTTTTCCACAATGATAACACTTTATTTTCCCTCTAGACTCAAGATTTGCCTCGACTTGTTGTACTGCATTTGGCCCTCCGCTGGGCTTCGACCCCTGTTCTCCAAGATAAGGGCATGTGTGTCACTGCCCACAAAGTCCTTCCTTCGAATTTCTTCATTGAATAGGCTATTTATGACTATAGCCAATGACTTTTCTCATGGGGTCAGAATTTCAAAGACAATTTCACCAAATTGTTCCAACCTGCCTAGTAATGAGCCGAAAGAAGAAGTATGTTCAGTCTTATCATCAAGTGAGAGAGACTCGCAATTGATATCCGAGCGACCATTCCTTCAAAATCATTCAAGATGCTCGTAATCACTGACCTTCCTTGAGCTTCAAATTCATTAGCTTCGCATCAAGAAAATCGTTTGCATTTTGTCTCGTACATATTTTCCAAGTTCTTCCAAAGAGTGTAAGGATCTGTCTCTTTGGCAACATGATTGTAGAGACTGATGTCCACCCACTGGCGAATGACACCGAATAATTTATTTTTCAACTTCTTCCAATCAGCATCTGACATGTCACTTGACTTGACATTATCTCCCTCAATAGGATCACATAAATCCTTACAATTGAGGAGATCCTCCATCATAGACTTCCATAATGAATAATTCATTGTTATCAATTTAATCATGGGACCCGAATAACTTTCGGCCATGATTCCACCAAACTTGAACCACGCCCGATACCGCTACTGGGATTGTGAGTGACATGTGGAATATTACAACAAGTATCTGGGTGGCTTTGCTTAATCCATTGTAATTGTTAGCAACACCAGTGGCAACGCCAACCCATGGTGAAATCAAATGAATACTCTGATGGCAATGCCAATCCTCAAAATTATAATCAAGGGTGGCTATGCTTGTGCAAGGCATTGGGAGGTCAATAACCCACATAATAAAAGCAGCAAATAGGTGGCTATGCCAACTTCGAGAAATGAAAGTGTACATGGATGGCTAAGCCAATATGTAGAGAATAAGATTGTAAGATAATAATGACACCCGATATAACATGGTAAACCCTCAAAATGAGGGAAACCTCCACGGGGTAAATCCGAGAAAATAATCCACTATGCGATGAAAGTTGGCACAAAATGTTACACACCCAGGATATGCTTACAATCCTCTTAGTTTTACCTCTCATTACTCTCTCTATGGAGTACTATGTTTCTCACCACTATCCCTAGTGTGATAACCTTGAATGTTTCACACTTCCTTTCAATTCTCTATGGTTGAAATATAGTATGTTGTCTCTCCGTTTTCGTTTATCGGGAACTTTATCATTTATGTCGCCCGAATGCCTATTTATAAGTAACATTACAAACTTTAAACGAATCTTGATTGGTGGAAGAGGAGACTGATGAGTCTAAAACTCATCAGTTTTTAAGCCCATTTTCAAGTATATTTCTAGCTTAAAAAGTTCATTTTAATGCAAAATTATAGAGCTTTCACCTAGATTTATGTTTTTGCGGGAACTTAAGGAAAAAGAAGCAGACCAAAGATAAAATGGAGCAAAATCAGCACCGGCGGTAGTCGACCAATGTCGACATTAGTCATCTACACATTATTAGAGAAGGTCTTGATAAGTAGCAATGTCAATGACATTAGCTGAAGAGGGGAAGGCAAAGATATGCCAATGTCACAACATCATGAGCAGCCACAATAGTCAAACTAAAGTAGTCATCCAATGTCGCAACATCGCCTTGACATGACTATGACATTGCCTGCAGTGGGAAGAACTGAATTGTTTAAATGTCGCGACATCACCACGACATCGTGGTGACATCAGAATAAGCTTCAACCAGTGGAGACATTAGCTAAATGCTATCGTGACATTGGAATTAATCTACAACACTGAATCTTAATGTCACGATATCATCACGACATTGACTTATCACTGAAAATTGACAATTGCCCAGCAAATTTTCAATGTCGCCATAGTAGATAATCTAATTTATTATTGACAATTGGATAAACATACATCACCTGCATTGTATGTTCTCAGGTAGCATTTCTAGGCTTTTCGAAGTGTGTGATTCTCGCCTCATTTTTAGGGCCCAAGATTTAAGCCTATAAATAGAAGCTCCTAGGGAGTAGTGCAGAGCTTCCACCGAACCTGGAATATCCGGGCACGGAGTCTCCTTGTATATTATTATTTTTTTTCTTTATTTCTTTTTTATCGCTTTAGTTTCAACTTAGCATTCTAGTTAGTGCTTTTAGATTTAAGTAGTGATCCGGGGTCTAAGTTTCAGCTGTGCTCAATGTAAATTACTTATTACTATCTCGATTTCAAATGGAATTGGAAATTTTTGAGTTCATTTATTTCACTAGCTTACCAATGAATTTTCATAATCAGCTTAGTCATCATATATTCGTAACTTGTGATGAGCACCGAGCCCCCAGAATGGATTGGTGTTAGTTATCATTTTTGCGCAACTTAAAAGGAATGTCGCATTTAGAAATCTTGAATTTATCTAATCGTGTTGTTCTGAAATTAATCGCTCTTAATATTATAGCTTATACCCGTAAAGGGTTGTATCTTACTCGATTTCCAAGAGGCGTCCGGTTAATAATGTAGATGGAAATTCTTGAGAGTATAGAGTAGTTACTGGGCGATGTTAAACTAATATTATGAAATTAACAGTTTTAATGTATTAGCTTCCGATGATCACTAATTTACTCATGGTGTGAGAATTATCGGGTTTATGACGCTTTAATTGATTGTATGGTTCTCCTTCAGATGATGGAATGATCTGATCCCATGTTAGCATAGGACCAATCAAGGAGATAAAGAGTTTACTCAAATTAAAAGGATGAGATACCAATTAGATTGGAGAAGGCTTGCATTGTCCTGTCTATGGGGGCAAGAATTCTTTAGTCCTAAGAACAAGGTGTGAAGTACTGGAAAGGAAAAATATTCAGTTTCTAGAAAAAGGATTATATCCTACAAGTAACTGATTATACCCATGTGTCTGGAAGGAATATGGTTATCTAATTAGTGAAATGTATAGTGTATGAAGGAGTCTAAACTATACTACTCTCAGATCTTTGACAAATCTGCATTTCAAACTCCATGGTTGTACTATGTTGGCAAATGATGCCAAATTGAGAATTATACATTGATTCTATTTCCTGCTGTTAACTTTATTCTAATTGAACTCTCAATTCCAATTCATTTTGAATTTTGATATAGTTATAAAAATTTTAATCAGTGATTCTTTCTTTAGCTTAAACAAATCAATTTTTGTATCTTTGAGTTCAAATATAAGGATCTTGAGTAGTAGGGGTAATTGATCTGGGGACGCCATCAATCCTGGGAATGATATTTGGACTTAAAATCCATTTTTATTACTTGTATGACTTGTGCACTTGCAGAGAATTAGACCTAATATAAATTTTCATTATTACATACATATCAGAAAACATTTCTTATAATTTTTAGTCAAACAACAAGATTTTGGCATTCCTGCTGATGATTGAATAGTCTCTGGTGGTAATGTTAAATATTGGTTGTAGTTTTATGTTCTACTTTGAAAATCAGATATATATCAAGTTTATGGCACCACTGTAGGGGACTGAATAGTTCTAGGCAGCAATGATAGAAATTTGGTATATATCGAATAGGTCTTAGGTCTTATCCAACATAACAAGTTTATGGCGTCGTTGCTGGGATGTGAATGAGAATTTAAATATCAATATAGCAACCAAAGAGAGAATTGCTAATTTGGACATTTTTCTCTGCTTTATCAAAAAAATTTCAAAAATATATAAAAATAGTTTTAAAATGTTTAGCTAAGTGTTATTGAAAATGTTTTATGAGCTTATAGTGAGATAACTGTTTTCCACTTATTTCATTTGATCTTAAAGGTGTTTCCATCTCGTAAAGATCTTAAGCATACATAGAAAAACCGTAGCTGCACCCGATGTCTCGTATCGAAATCGAGAAAAATATTCACTCCCAAGAAAATCCAGCACAGCCTGCTATCGAATCAACAGTTATGACAAAACAAAGAGAGGTACAACAAAACACTCAGGCAGAAGCAAAAATAGAGAGGTGATGAGCTTAAAAGTCATCTATTTTTAATCCATTTTTCTGTTTGATTTTCATCCGAAAAGGAATTAATATGCAGAATTATGAAGAAACTCACCAATTTGTTATTAGCAGGAGTGTGAAAGAAAGAAGAAAAAGCAAAGAGAAAACAAAGAATCTGGTGGAGTAAAATACGTAAAAATGGCGTGGCGTAATGAAAGCAAATGGTAACTAATGTTGCGCTTTGGGCTTGCATTGTCTAATTATGTCGCGACATTAGAAAATTAAGGAAACTCGATGCGGTGTCGCGACAGCATTACAATGGTAAATCAAGACTAACCGTAGACTTAAGAGCGATGTCGCGACAACATCGTGATGTCGCGACGAAGATCGATGTCGGACAAGGGATTGAGGTCGTGACAAGAGAAGCACCTTGACGCTATGACAGGTTTGAAAAGATGAAATCGATGATTTAGCGCCGTACGCTGACAGAGGATCGACGCCGCGACACCAAAAGCAACCAGTTTAAGCTACAAGGCCATAATATGATGTCGCGACAAGAGGTCGAGGTCGCGACATGGTATTCGCTCGCTTGAAGGGCCGCAGAGACTTAAGCCGGCGTCGCGATGGCGACTGGCGTCGCCGACATAAGAAGATACCAGCCTACGCAGCTACGCCCTAAAGTTGATGTCGCGATAAGAGATTGATGTCGCGACATCGGGGAACCATCGCGAAAGCTTCAAAACATTAGCCGCCACGGCTACACGAGGCCGCTACGCATCGAAATACTGTGCTGAAGCCTCCAGAGATCTGTGCTGATGTCGCGATAAGATATCGATGTCGCGACACTAGAACGACTAATTCAAAGTCGCAGCTACAAAGTGATGTCGATATGATTGATGTCAGCGCATCGCAAAATCACGCTGAAGGACTGCCAAGACATGAGCCGATGTCACGACAAGAGATCGGCGTCGTTGAAGCACGTGAAACGGTGTTAAAACCGTGAAATTCATAGAGTGATGTCGATAAAGATTGACGCCTTTACATCGTAAAACCATCATTTGAAGGGTTGCAGAAAATGTGTTGATGTCGCGACATTGATTCCTTATCGCGACATAAGGTGCTTGCAAGAAAACAAAGGAATATCAGCGACTTACTAATAAAACGCCGCAACAAGTGCCAAACTAACTGATGTCGCGACAGGGTATCTGAAGTCGCGACCGAACAAGAATAGCGGGCCAAATCACTGGGAAATCCACAAAAGATCGCAGATTGGAATTAGGGCCCAACTGTAACCCTATAAATACGTCGCACAATGTGCGCGTACCGCGACTTGAAAGAGAGATCTTGGCGCCGCCGGCTGCCTAATTCTTTCTGTCTTCCTTCTCTCTCTTCTTGGCCGCTCTTCTCCACTCAGCCTCCTGCAGATCAGACTGAGTCTACTGCCCACCCGGACCAACGCTGAGCGGCATGAATCAGCCTGAACCACAGATGTCATCTCCTAAACTAATGTCCCGCTGCCTGAACTCACTGAACTCCCACTTCTACAATCCAGCTCCAGATCATTAAATGGGCCTTTGATCCAACAGTCATCAGGCTGGCATGAACTGAATGAACTCAGGAAACCACCTTCAATGAATGAATGTTATCATTTAAACGAATCCTTCCAGTACTTCATCCTGCTAATGAGTTTGAACTGACTACTAAACCACCTTCCTGCCTCATGAGCCTGAACCTGACCCCATTTCACTCACACCATGACCAGGCTGTCTCTGCACTCCCACTTATACCTCCCACAAACAGGCCACACTTCCAGATAATAAAATCACCCTGCAACGTATTCAAACCATTATCGATCTAACGCGCTTCATGACATTTTGTAATTAACATAATCTTCTTCGTAACCTGGCGCGGTGGAACCAGTCGACGGTTACGAATCTATGAGACGGAGAGTTCCACCAACTAATATGAGCGAATCAACCAGCCAGCGCGACCAACTGGCGTTGAGCGGTCATTCGACTTTGAGGCTGAGAACGAAGATGAGTGCAACCAACGAACAATTTACCGGCGAGTCAAATACCACGCTGTTAATGGGTATAGCGGTCAGAGCGAAAATTGTCGCAACGGCGGCAACTTCGAATGGTATGGTTGATTTCACCCTTCCATGGTCAGGAGAAACAATTATGTGATGATGACGAACCGCGGTGGCATGGAGATCCGCAGTCGCCACCATATTATCCCCATCAGTTTCAAAGTCATCTGAAGTTCGTAAAATCCAGTGCTTCCTCGAAAAAGACAATCAGAGGGAATTGATTCTCTACAATAGCCGATTATTCAATGTTTTCTTTAGAGATAATCGTTAAATCTAAATTTGTTATTTTGATATTTCAATATTCAATTCATTTATTTGCTTATTCATTTTTCTTTTTACGCTATTCATTTCAAGCTTTCAAAGCAAATATCAATATCGTATTATCGTCCAAATAGTATGGAGCTTAAGTAGTCAGTAGTTGGATTTGAAAATTCCCGAGATCTCGTGGGATCGGAGCATTCTGACTTAAATCCATTTTATTACTTGTCGACCTGTGCACTTGCAGTATACTGGATCAAAACCACACGAAAATGGTTTACTCTTACAAAAAAAAAAAAATGTTTTAATCAAGTGATACTTAAAGAAACTCACACTCGAGTTTAATGGTTTATTTACCGGGGATTAGATAATAATCTTTTGGTGGTCGTTACACTTGTGTACATACTCCGATTCAGTCAACAAGTTCTTATGGCGCGTCACGTGGGATTAGACAATAGTCTTTTCGCAATAGTGTTAAATTTGTACATGTGTGTTTTGTCCAAATAACAAGTTTTATGGCGCCGTTGCCGGATCGAAAGAATTTAAGTAAATCAATATTCGGGACGAAAAGCAAGGAAATGCTAATTTGACATTTTGAAGAAAGAACAAAATAGCTTTTCAAGCAAAGGGTTATTTTTAACCACTAACCTTTTAACAACCATATTGGAAAAATATTTGTTGACCAGACTCATCCTATTAATGTAAGTGCTTGATTTGGTGGACAAATTTTAATGCATAGGAAATGCATCACCGATCCGATTCCAGCATACGCGTAATTAGAGAGAACACTCCGAAGCTTGAGAAAGATAAAGAAGGCGTAAAACTCAACTACGGCAGATGAAAGATATGCATCGAATGAAGCACGTAGAGAAGGAAATGAAGGCCTCCAATCATCGATACTATGGAGGACTTCTCTGAAGCCGATTATTCAAGATGAGTACTCGCAATCAGCAAAACTTACCTATTGATGCAAACAATTTTGAACTTAAACCAGCACTAATTACCATGATCCATCAAAGATCGCTTTCATCGGGTCATCCCATCAAGACCTAAACCAGCACCGGGAAGATTTCTCAGGATGAAGCATTATAGTGAAGTTGGAAATCGGTGAGACTAAGAGTCATTAAACTCGCATCTATTCCCTTCTCTCTAAGAGATACAAAGAAATGCATGGTATGAATCTTTACTGGCATGGCTCATTTGATACTGGGAGGAGTTAGTAGAGGCCTACTTGGGCATTCTTTCCCCACCCTCACCTCGTAGGCGAGGGAAATCATCAGAAACAAAGCAGGGGGAAGATGGTAAAGCTTGTATGTAGCTCGGGGAAAGATTCAACTGGTTGTTGAGAAGATGTCCAATGCATGGGATAGATCTCAAGACTCGATGGACATTGTATATCATGCTCGAATGATATATCAAAGGATCATGCCTTATGTTGTGGAGCATTCAAGCCGAAAAAGTACAAGAGGTAAGAGATTGACAAGACCCGACTAATGCAATATGAAAACCTTCTTAGTTTCTGCTATGAAGCAAAGAGAGGAAAGGGGATCATGGAGCTTAGCAAGACGGCTGCATGGGAGGCTAAGTCGATGCCAATTATGCACAGTCGACAAGCAAGAAAGGGAAGACACACACCGCCCATGAGATAGGAGCAAGCTTGAAAGAGAGTTATTGAAGAAAGTGATGAGAGTCACAAGAACAATTCTATGATGTCAAGGAGGTTATATCCTGGTGAGCCAAGAACTTACCATTTCAAACCCAATACTTAACTCGCCAAAGACATTATCACCCAAAGACCGAGGAACCATAAGAACTTCCTCACGCGGAGGGGCTTCACAAGGCCCCTATGCATGGACTTAACCTCACGGTTATCAACAACCACCAAGGTCCAGCACAGCGAAGAAGGAAACATCACGTAAATGAATATCGTGGTCGAGGAGGGCCCAATTTTCAAGAATGTATGTCGTGATTTCAATGGGGAGCACAAGAAGCTGAACCTCCATGAACAAAGTTTGGAGAGTTGGAAGCAACTGCTACCAATTCTCAAATTTTTCGCACCACCAATGCATCCCTCAACCTGGGAGACACAAGTAGGGCGCTGGCCTCAACCCTCAGAAAGCCGTATGATACCTTCCCAAGACACAAAGAAACTAAAGGACTCATGGTCGTGGAAATGGCATGGAAGGAGTTGGAAAATGAAAGAAAAAATGACAAGAAGAAGGGAAGAAGAAAGCCCAGAAAAGGAAGAAGCACTGGAGAAAAAGGAAGAAGGAGTGGACATAAAGGATATCAAAGGCTCTAGACTAGCGTACTACTCTTCACGTAGACTCAGAATCCAAGATAAGGAGTGCTTCTAAGGTTTTGAAAACCTTTCGTGCTTAGATATCGCATGCCCTTTACGTATGGTGACCCATGCCAAATTTTATGCAAAATTCGAAGGACATTGGGATGAGTGCCTAAAATACCATATTATATCGGCCATTCATTTTCACGCTATTTTATAGTACTTTATAGTTTTCGTGGCAGAATTACTGCGGTCCGTTTGGATGTGCACATTGGAGCGAAAAAGAGCAATTTTGAAAGCAATTTTGGAGCAATGGGATCAGAAAGCAAGGAAGTACCGCCACGTCGCACGCCCTTAATCGCCGCGACGCCCAACGCTGCGACGCGGCCAACAATGCGTAAGCTCATCATGGAAAACGTCGCGACGCCTCAATGTTATGACGCTAACGTCAGCGACGCTGTAACGTCGCGACGCTTAACTCCTAGATCTTGAACCCTATCATTTAAAGCAATAATGACTTTAAATTAAGGAGTAAGGGAGGCATAATGAACGAAGACACGGAATTCCGTGAGCAGAGAGTGACACAGATTTCGAAGAAGTGTCCAGATTTGTAAATTGCTTATTTTTTTGGATATTAGAATGATGTTTTTAATACTAAACATTTTATCTTTTCATTCAAGATGTTCTAGATCTATTTCTAGGGTTATGTTGAACTCGTCATGTGTTGATGGATTAAAGCTCGATCTTTATTTTATCTCGCTTATTTATCAATTTGTTCTGTGACCGCTCTATATCTCGTGGTTTAATTCATATGGTGATGTCCGCCAACATTGGGTATAATCACACCGGAGAGCGAGATTCGAGAGATGAGGTTATTCAGTGGATCTCGGGTAGAGCAATTTCACGATCTTGCAAATAGAGATATTCATCCTCGAAGTGTGGCATTCGGGGGTTAGAATGTTTAAGATCTCAATACTGTCGAGATAGAGATATACTCAACCCTATTCACGAGATAGGCGTAGATATACCTCGAGAGAGGATATCTCGTAAGTAAGATCATCACCTCGCCATTGACAAATTGTGTAAATACATTGAATAATAATATCTTGAAGAAATAATCCATTAAAGTGATATGAGATATAACCCTAGCCTTCAATACCAATAATTCATTAGAATCTAAACCTACCACTTTACATATCTACCTTCTTTCCTAAAATCATCTCTTCGTGATATTATCTAAAAAGCCGAACCTTTGTAGTCAATACACCGGTCCCTGTGGATCGATATCCGTACCACGAGTACACTATATTACTTTGGGCGACGCAAGGTACTTCGCGCATTACAGCGTACATTTTACACACCGCGCTTTCAAATTGGCCAAGTTTTTGGCGCTGCTTGTGGACAGCTTAGATTGATATAGAGAATTAAGCAATTATATTATTCGAATTTTCTACTTGTGTTTATTTTTACAAGTGCCGGTAATTTAGTTTCGTTGGTTCGTGTTATCAGCAGCCAGAGGGTTTCAAGAAGTACATGGCATCGAGATCAAACTAACTAACACCTGTTTGATCCGAGTCAGAAGATCTCCTCGCGCACAGATCGCGTCGAGAACAGAGAATGTAATGTGATTAGAAATCCAATAATCATGGAAAACATCAAGAACAAAATCTGCATCAACAGACTAAACTACAGAGGCCGGGAATGGGAATCATGGAAGGAATCAAGACCGTTTATACAGCCAGATGATCCTTTCATGCTACTAGATGAGTTCGTTTTACCACCAACGGTTGTTCAGACAGCTATCAGACGACCACCCATTCAAGCAAACAATTTCGAATTGAAGTCAGTCACAGTACAGATGCTTCAGAATATCTTGTTCCATGGACTACCCCATGAGAACCCGAACATGCATTTACTAACTTCCTCAAGAAGCTCATGTATACTCATCAAATACAATGGGGTTATCGAAGAAGCTCGTGCCGCATTCCCACTTTCACTGAGATAGAGCCACAATCGGGTTAATCACACCCACCGATTCAATCACTGGCGAGCGGAACGATTTAGTGCAAAAATTTCGACTAAGTTCTTCCCACTTCGAAATTGCACAACTTGTGCAAGTGAGATCAACACTGACAACTAGGAGGGGGAGAACCCGCAAAGGCATGGGACGGATTTCACTAATCATGGCGCCCACACACCACCGACCGACCGTATGGATGCAAGTCCACACCTTCTATACTTATTCGAGAAATGCAAATCAGAATAATGATTGATGCTTCACCGGAGGAGACCGATGAAGAAAACCATGCACTGCTTATGAAATCTTAGAAGATGCCGCGACCACTAATCAATGGCCTAGAGAGAAGGCTACACCGTAAACACGGTAAGGCACAGATAATGAGGTCCTCAACAATCAGAATCATGTGGGTGCACACCGGGACTAAACAGCTAAATAGACAACAAAGGAACCGCGAACGCCATCCGCACTAACCCACGGAGTTGGTGTGTGAATTTCAGGGTGGACCGCATAACAAAGACGGAATGTCGTACAGAAACTTACAAGAGCAAGCCCAAGTGATGTCCAGCCGACCAGACCGACCACAAGAAGAAGGACCGTATGGGGAAACGCTTATCGTAATCGTGAATCGTGTAATAAGGGTGGCGAATAATCGTGAATCCGTAATAGTCGTAACAATCAAGGATAGGGTGGCGAATAACTTAACAATACGCTATCGAATCGACTAGTGAACCAATTCTCCGAAAAGTTGATTTAGAACAAGCTCTTACGTATGTTAACTTCCCACTCGCTTCATGAATGAGACTAGCAAACATGCAAAGAAGAAGTAACCTGGGCGGAATAACCTGAGCAAAGACAAATTTAGTGCCTGAGGCAATAAATGGGCCGTGTTCATAAACCCATCGACTTAAAGACAACCGTGGTCCTACTAAGCAATTCGCAGGTAAACCCAAGAAGAGATGGGAAACGAACTTGTTAGCGCTATAGCCGAGAAGGAAAGAATCGAAATACAGCCATAACCCCTGGGCCGAGAACAAGCTTAGGATCGAGTAAAGGCCATTCAGCCAGAGCAAAGATGATGCGTATAAAGAATGTACCTCGGAGAAACAAACATCGTGAGAACTCATTGAAGCAAAGGCCAAGATACCGGGCCTTTACCCACAAATACCTCAAGAAGCATTAAATCGGATAAGCACCACGAAATCTCACGGATGTAACCAAAAAGCTGCACATCAATATCCCATTTGCTGATGCCCTAGAGCAGATGCCCAGTTATGTAAAATTCATGAAAGACATCTTGTCCCATAAGAGAAGATTAGCGGATTTCGAAACAGTGAACTTAACTGAGGAATGCAGTGCCATCCTTCGGGAGGAAGCCGCTACGTAGCTCAAGGAGCGCCACTCATCCTCGCGCAGACAATCGGGAAATGCTATTTTCAAAGAGCGCTATGATTCGGGGTGCCAAAGATTAAATCTTATGCCCTTATCCATTTTCAAGCGCTAGATTATAGCTCTCTCACTACAAATACTCTTCACAATTTAGAGACGTATCTTGAAGCATCCGAGAGGATAATAGAAGAGGTCTTAGTTAAGGCCGACAAGTTTATTCTTCCAGCTATTAGATTTCATTGTTTCGGGATACGGAGGAAGATAAAGAAATACCAATAATCTTGGGAAGACCCATTTCTTGCAACCAAGTGTGGCAAATGATTGATGTACAGAGGCGAACTCAAACTGAGAGTACAAGAAGAGGAAGCAAAGTTCAACGTGTTCAAGAAGAAGACACCCAGCCATCGATACTGCCTACGGCCGAAATGGTTGAGGCTATAGTGTCTAGCCAAAGTGGTCTCACTGACCCTTTGGAGACTAGCCTAGTGGAGAATGAGTCCGAGAACCTGAGCGAAGAGGCAGAAGAATATGTTAAATGGATGGACTCTTTCGACACAATACACTAAATACTCAATCTCCGGGCGAAGGAGTTAAACACGGCCCCATCGACGAGCAACCGCCAAGATGTGAAACAACAAAACCTCACCTAGCCATTTGAAGTATGCATACCTTGGGGTAGAATCTACGCCACCCGTGATTATCTCAAAGATTCGATCGCACTAGAGGAAGAGAAGTTATCGAGGGTCCTTCGAGATCACAAACATGCACTCCTGATGGTCTCTACCGACCTAAAAGTGGATCTGGCCATTCTATGTGCATGCATCGATTTTATTAGAAGATGGACATAAACCTTCGCATACAGAGGAGGTTAAACTACAATGAAGGAGGTCGTCTCGTAAAGAAGTTCTAAAATGGCTAGACACTGGGTGATTTATCCCATTTCGTGGCTGGGCAGCACGGGTAAGCCCAGCTCGTAGTGCCGAAAAGGGAGGAACAACTGGCTATCAGATCGAAAACAACATCTTACCGCCGTCTAGAACGCTTATCGGGTGGAGAATTGTATTGATTATCGGAAGTTTCAACAAGGCCACTTAAAGATCACTTTCCATCAGCCGCTTCTAGATCGATGCTCGATCGATTAGCTCTGCTATGAATATTATCATTGATGGATATTCCTAAGCATAAACTAAATTGCCATAGCTCCCGAAGATCGTGAGGAAGACAACATTCACTCCGTCCCATACATTCGCATTCTACGGATGCTCCTTTGACTGCGTAAATGCACTGTATTTTCAATACGTATGACGGCCATATTCTCGCATGGTTGAAAAGACACCGAGATCTTTATGGACGATTTTTCAAGAATGGGAAATTCATTTGACAACTCGCTTAGAGAACTCGAGTCGTGACCGCCGATGTGAAGAGACAAACTTGGGTGACTAATCGGGAAAAGTGCCATTTTATGTACAAGAGGGTACTGTCTGACACCTGGATTTCATAAAGAGGGAGCATAGATAGGGCGAAGATTGGCATAATTGAAAGTTGCCCACCCTCGTCGTTAGTGGATTCAAGTTTTCGTGCCACGCCGATTTTATAGCGCCCATCATGATTTTTCATGCATTGCAAAACCATTTGCCTAACCTCCTAGTCCAAGGGATCCCATTCGACTTTGATTTGCAATGTTTAATGCATTCTCGTTGCTGAAGGATAAGCTGGTTTCAGCTCCTATTGTTGTGGCACCGCATCGTCATTCCCATTTGAACTCGCGCGACGCCACGACTTCGCTGACGGGGGCGCTCGGGGCAGAAACGAAGAAAATCTTCGTAATCTATTATGCTAGTAGAACCTTGAATGATGCTCACCTGAATTATGCCATCACAGAGAAAGAACTGGCCAGCTATCAGGTTTCGCTTCGACAAGTTTAGGCCATATTTGATTGGCAATAAGGTCGCGGGTGCAATAATCGATCATCCCGCCATTAAGTACTGATGACTAAAGAAAGATGCAAACCCCGATTAATTCGTGGGTCCTTTGTTGCAAGAATCTCGACGAAATTAAAGACAAGAAAGGCACCGAAACCTTAGTAAAGCACTACATCTTTCACGACCGGGCGGGCCGTAGATGATGTTCCAGTGGAATGACGAATTTCCACGAAACTCTTAGCTATCGAGGAAAAGAGGGCGCTCCATGGTCTGTAGGATTATGTGAATTATTTAGTGGCTAAAGTAGTCCCTCCGGAATTTAACTATCAGCAGAAAAAGAGGTTTTTCGCACACTTGAAACACTATTATTGGGAGGAGCCACTCTTACGTATTAATCGTGCTGATCAGTGATATGAGATGTGTGCCCGAAGATGAAATGCACAAAGATTCTGTTCATCATTTTCACACTCTACCGTGTGGTGGGCACTTTGTACGTAGAGAATAGCAAATTTAAGGTGCTTCAATCGGGTTTTTACTGCCTTCTTGTTTAAAGATGCTCATCAATCTGCTTCCACTGCGGACAAATGTCAACGAACGGGAACATCTCTAGAAAGGACGCGAGCCACCCATGCATCCCATTTGGAGAATCGCTTGATTTGTTGTGGGATAGATTCATGGGACCATTTCCCCTCGCATCATACAAAGAATCCTTGTACATTTTGTTGGTCGTAGACTATGTCTCAAAGTGGGTGGAAGCAATTCCTACACTCACCAATGATGCCAAGGTTGCGGGCTCACCTCGCGAAGAATATATTCTCACGCTTGAACTCCTCGAGCCTGATCACGTATAATGGTACCCATGCAATAAGCGTAATCGATAAGGTTTTGCAAAAGTATGGGGTACGCCATCGTACATCTCTTGCATACCACCCGCAGTCAAACGGACAAGCAGAGGTATCAAATCGAGAAATCAAATACATTCTCGAAGATGCTTAATCTACCCAGAAAGGATTGGTCTAAAAGACGGACGATGCACTCGCATACCGTACAACATTTAAAACCTCGGGGTATAAATACCATTCGTAATCGCTTATGGTAAAGCGTGTCATCTTCCAAAGTGGACCGGGAGCACGAGCCTATCGGGCCACTCGACGCTTAAAACACGGATAATACATCGCCGCGAAACGACCGCCCAACTTAGTCAACCGATGAATTCAAACGGCTTTTACAGAAACGCCTGCAGATTTATAAGGAAAAAGACTAAAGCCCGCACGACAAACACATCACTGTAGCGAGCCTCATAGCCGACAATAAGTTCTTCTATTCACCCCGCCAAAGCTTTCCAGGGAAATCAAGTCTGGATGGTCCGCCTTCACGCGACTGGGCTCCACACGGTGGGGCAGAAGTTATTACACATCCCGAGAAAGGCACATTTACAACTACCACCCAACGATTGAAGTCAGATATGGAGTATAGTTTCGTGCAGACAAGCAACTATATTCCTTTGACAGCTACAGACAAGATGTAGTCGAGATCATAAGGAGTTCTGGGTTCCCAGCACATTGCGACCGTGGTCGTCGAGCTAACGACCTTAAACATACGCTTCGGGAGGCAACCCAAGTGTTTCAAATCTTTCCTTTTCTAGTTCCAATTTTTTTATTGTTTATTTTCAGCACATAGTTTAATTTTCTCCATAAGCACCTGTTTCTTAATTACTTGTTTAATTTCTTAACTCGCGAATGCACGAGCGGGAGGATTCGCCTAAGCCGCGGAGCACTACAAGTCCATAAAGTCACAAGTACGAGCGGAGGGTTTTCCGATCAAGAGATCAATGTGCAATAAATTCTATTTATCGATCCATAAATTTCTTCATTACCGCCGCGACGCGGGCTCCAACGCCGCGACGCCAAATCGACTTCACGCCGCGACGGGTTCTAACGCCGCGACGCCAAATCAATTCTCCTCGTCACGCGTCAGCGGTCGCGGCCCCCAACGCCGCTACGCCAATTTGTTTCCTCTCCGTCACGTCGCGACGTGGATTTCTAACGTCGCGACGTGGATTTTCATGACTCTCTGTCACGTCAGCGACGCACCTCACGCCGCACGCCAGCACTTCACTCTCAGAACGCCGCGACGTCCCGCACGTCGCGACGCTGTCCCGCTTTAAGCCCAAGAACCGCCTACTCGCCCCCATCCTCACACACTTCACTACCCAAACCCTAGCTTCCCGCACACCCGCCCCTCACCGAACCCGAAGCCCCTTCACCCCGGGCCTGAGGCCCTAAGACCGCTCTCCGACCACCATCAGGCGCCCCACGAGTCATCATCTCCATCCGGTTCCGAGTCATCGGTGGCATTTTCACCACACCGTGCCTGGCTCTAGTCAAAACAGGATACATTTGCTTCACGAGCGGTCTAGTGGGTCTGCAGTGCCCATTTCCTGGCTCACACTCCAGTTTACCAGTGTCTGAGAGCCCAAGAGGAAATTGTTAGCTCTCGACTTCTCAGAGTGCCTACTAGGTGTCTGTTTGTCTAGGTCGCTGGTGCCATCACCCATTTAAATCTCGACCGCGACTCAATGTCCCGGCGCGAGGCCAAAATCGGACCGCTGCCGAGCCCAGCCGAGGACCCGACCCCCACTTTACGATATCACGCGGCTCAGGAATGCGAATGGCCGACGGCTTGGGCACCATTTGCAAAACCGATCATTCATCAAGGAGAGAAGCGGGCTCCCACCACTCGACATTTCTTCTCGCAAGACCATCACGCTAAGGGCTACGTAAGCCAGGCCAATCACCCCATCCATCAAATGATGAGTGGTGCGAGAGTTCTACGCCAATCTCGCTCCCATGTTTTGGAAGAGTCGCAGGCGGGGGCATTGGTCGACTTCAGCATGAGTCGATCAATAGTTATTACGCCTGAGCATGTCCCTTCGCAGGCATTCGACCGGCTTTCACGAGCACCCCGACTACCCCAAGGTTATACAGACACCAATGGCTCAAAGTAGTGGAAAATCAATAAGGCGCCATGCGGCCAATTTTAAGGCTGCCATTCGCTTTTATCCTTTATAGTTCGGGTGATCACTTCATCACGCCGTGTCTCATTCCGACGATAAACGTGTGTGAAGTGATCGCTAAACGCGCCCGCCTAATTACGCCATCTTACTGTGATATACCTGATGGGTGGCGTGTTATCGAGGATGCCATCCTCCATAATTCCGGATGCAAAGATGAACTGGGGCACCCTTTCCTTATCTTTGGCTCAGGCAAATGTCGGTGCCCTCGACGATAATGTGAGGCCCGGCTCCACTATAAAGGCCATTGGCCAAGGCCGGGACACACTGAACCCAACCCGGGCAGGGTTTATGATTCCGGTCATGAGCCCGAACGAGGATGAGCTGCATGATTATCAGGCTCGTTATGGCTTCCTGGGCGATCCCCAGGGAGACATTGGCCAGTCCTCATCCCACCCACCTCCACCACCATCCCAGCAGCCTCCAAATGCGTCCTCCTCCAAATTCCACCCGATCTCGAGATCCGGTGTCTTCACTCACCGAGCGCTTCGACGATTCCCGGATGAGACCCAGAGCACCGCTGGCCCGTCACATAGGATATGGAGGCTCTACGGCCGATACGCGACAAATTCCGCCAATCAGCCATCATTCAAGAATGTTAGCCGCAAAGTACATTGCCCAGCCTCCGTTTCCATCCACCACCACCACACCGCAGTTGATCACCAAGGAGTCCCCTACACTTTATTGTTTATTTCGCCGCTGGGGACACCGGATATTTTGTCTGGGGGGTGTGGTGGATCGGGTTTTCGCTTTTGTCTTTGGTAGTCATAGAGTGTTTTTGTTTTTTGTCTCGAAGATATTAGTCAGGTTTTCTATCATTTTCATTATGTGTTAGTTTTCATTGCCAGGTTCTGGCCATTTTTATATGTAGTAGTTGCATGTGTAGGTAATCGTGTTTGTGTGCCATGTTGAAAGTCGAGGATCATTTTTGGACTGAATTCACTATTGACATGGATGATCAAATGGCTACAATGTTCGATACTTGTGAATTAGGTCAATAAGTGAAAAGGATTAGCTAACCAATCCCGTAGTCAAGAAACCAGCCAAGAACCCTATCACACCTTCACAATACTAATGACTTTCGCAGTATGCATAGGTGCCGAAACCAACTACTACAAAGTTCGACTAACCTGGGGAGACAACCATTTAGCTGACGGGACACCCAATCAAAAGAGGATCGAAGCATCGAGCCCCCAAAACAAAAGAGAAAAATACAAAAACAATAGAAAAAGGAAAAAGAAAGGAAAATGACAAAATAGATATCCAAGATAAGAATAAGCTTGATTATCCAATCGCATCCCGGCACACCGAGGGCCCGTCAGCCTAATGCCCGAAACAACCGGCCGGAGTCATTGGACGACCGCCCGCCATGGGACAAGATGGATCATTCACGAAATCCTAGGGCCTTCTGAGTTTGGTTGAGTGTTCGGTGAAGTTTGAAGGGAATTTAATGCCCGGTGCCCTTAACCAACTCCGGTGGGGAGTCACCAATGGATCCCCGCACAGAACACTCCTAGCTTAAAACTGCACTAGGTTTTCTTTCCATTTATTTTAGTACATAGGGAAGTTTTAGGTATTTGTCATGAATAAATGGGAAAAGTGCCTTATCCTTCTAGTTAGCTTCTTCCAAATAGTGAGTTGAGCTCAAGTTTGGGGGTGTCGGAACCTAGGCATATATCGGGAGGTCATTCATTATAAGCACATAGTGGGCTGTGGTGCCAATGAATATCACGATTCGATGCACTAGTCACTTCCACCTATTTCAACTGAGTTTTTCGGAAGTCAAATATCTGTATGCATTCTGTGAACTTCGAGCAAAACAACGGCAGTGTGAGTCAGTCCAAATTGATCCTCTATTTTTCAAAGATGTGCAACACCGTTTAATGTTGGCATTATGTCGTGTGTGTGTCCTGCTTAGAGCATTTCTGCTTGAGACAAGCAAGAAACTAAGTTTGGGGGTGTGATGAGTGACTAAACACTCATATTATACTCGCCATTCTTCATTTTCATGCTTATTTTAGATAAGAATTTTATAGTTTTTGTGGCTAGACTCCTGATTTGGTGTCTGGTTTGGATGCAGGTACATTGGAGCGAAAAGAGCAGCTTTTGAAAGCAATTTTTGGAGCAATGGGGATCAGAGCAAGGAAGCGACTGTCACGTCCCGACGTCCCAACGTCGCGACGCTCCCAACGTCGCGACGTCGGGTCAACAATGCAGAAGTCAACAAGTGGAAAACGTCGCGACGTCTCAATGTCGCTGAAATGCGCTCAACGTCACACGCCAGAACGCCGCGACGCCGCCCGAGATCCTCAACCCTATCATTTAGTACGAATGACTCGCAAATTAAGGAGAGGGAGGCGCATTTAACGAAGGCAATCTAATTCCAAGCAGAGCAGAGGACACGTGACTTCAAGAAGTGCCCAGATTTGTAATCGCTTCTTATTTTTGGATATTAGAATGATGTTTTTAATACTAAACATTTTTTACCCTTTCATTCAAGATGTTCTAGATCTATTTCTAGTGGTTATGTCGAACCCCTTCATGTGTTGATGGATTAAAGTTTGATCTTTATTTTATTCAATTATTTATCAATTTTACTCGAGATCTCGCTCTATATCCGTGGTTTAATTATATGGTGATGTCCGCCTCAACATCGCATAATCACACCGAGAGCCGAGATCTCGAGAGATGAGGCTATTCGTGATCCGGGTAGAGCAAATTTCACCGATTCTGCAAATAGAGTATATCTCGATCCCGAAGGTGCATTTGGGGTTAGAACGTTAATCATCTCGAATACCGAGCCGAGATAGAGATATACTCAACTATATTCACGAGATAAGCTGGGATATACCCTCGAGAGATATCTCGTAAGTAAGATCACCTCGCCACGGGACAAATCAGAAATACATCGAATCATAATATCTTGAAGAAATAATCCATTAAAAGTGACAGGGGGAGATATAACCCTAGCCTTCAATACCAATAACTACACAGAATCTAAACTCGGGCCGACTTCACATATTCACCTTCTTCCTAAAAATCATCTCTTCGATATTATCCAAAAGTTCGAACTCATAGGGCCAATACACTGGCCCCTCGTGGATCGATATCCGCACTTTCACGGCAGTACAATTATATTACTGGGCGACGCGTGCACTTGCGCATAGGCGCATTCCACACACCGCGCGCCCCTCGCTACACATGCCGAGCAAGAAAAGAAAGATAGTGTAAGAAGGGATCGCGGAATCTCACCACACCAAAGGCTGCGGATAAAGAAAGAAGTGCCAGAAAAGATGAAGAACCTAGGGAGCTTTACAATTCCTTGCATCATTGGAGGAATTGAATTCCAGAAAGCTCTTTGTGACTTAGGAGCTAGTATAAACTTGATGCCTCTTCGCTGCTACTGCAATTAAGTTCGGGAGGTTATTCCCCGCCATCAAGCATTCTTCAAACGGCGATAGATCGATGGTGAAACCTGGAAGGAGTCTCTGGGATGCGTCGTCATCTGGTTGGAAATTTGTTTTCCAAGAGACTTCATCATTCTGACATGGAAGAAGATCTCATAAGTACCTCAAGCATCGGGAGACCATTCCTAGTTACCGGAGCCTGATCGACATGCAAAAGGAGTTCTTACTCGAGGGCCGGAGAGAAGAAGCCGCCGGCTTCAACTTGATCAAAAGCATGCGTAATATAGATATGCATGCAGAAAATTGCAATGTAGTTGATGATGTCTATACCTACAACCCTGATGTTCACAATGATTGTAATGCTCAAATTTTTATCAATGAAAAGAGATGAATTCCCAGATATTGAAGTACGACCACTGACGGTCCATACAAATGCCATTCTATAGAAACGGTTGAGCCCGGCTAAACAGAAATGACAAAGGGAAAATAATGAAAAGGAAATTCATCAAGAAACCAGCCTGCAGGGGCTAGTGTGTTGAAAGAGCTGCCAAGTCATTCAAGTATGCTTATTTAGAAATCACCAAAGAAGACCGTTGATTATCTCCGCTAGACTTAAAGGATGATGAGGAACAGAGGTCGCCGCAAATCTTAAAGAAGCATAAAGAGTCTATAGCTTGGTCCATCAAGAATCATGTATCAATCCATCAATTTGCATGCACAAAATTTCCGCTAGGAAGAAACTTCAAGGCTATCCAGAGAACATCAAAGGAGACTGAATCCAGTGATGAAGGAAGTAGTCAGGAAGGAGATACTCAAATTGCTGAATGCCGGTTTTATCTATGCAATTTCGTGATAGTCTCGCGAGCCTCCAAATTACGTGGTTCCAAAGAAGGTGGGTTTACTGCGGATCCGCAATGAGAAAAATGAATTGATTCCAACAAGAACAAAGGATGTGTGATGGAGGGTATGCATTGATTACGAGTCGAACACAGCCACCAGAAAGATCATTTCCTTCGCTCTTCATTGATCAAATGTCGGGACAGACACAGGATACCCTCATTTTTGTTTCGATGGGTATTCAGGATACAATCAGATTGCTATTACACCTGAGGACCAAGAGAAGACCACCTTCACATGCCCCTATGGTACCTTTGCTCGGCTGCGATGCGTCATTCAATGCGGTAATGCTCCCGCACATCTCCAAAGGTGTATGATGTCAATATTCTTTACTCGTTGAAGAAGTTATGGAAATTTTTATGGATGACTTCATCAGATATGGATCCAGCTTTGATCGTTGTTTGAAGAACTCCGAAACAAGCAATTAAAGATGCCAAGACAAATAAATTAGCATCGAATTGGGGAAATGCCATTTTATGGTAAATGTATGTATTGTTCTCGGGGCATAAATTTCGCATCGGATCGAAGTAGACCAACTAAGGTATCCATTATCAAAACTCTTGCACCCCTACTACGCAGAAAAGGAGTCAAGCTTCGGGGCATAGCCGGATTTTATAGAGATTCATCATGACTTCTCAAAATAGCCGCACTAATTATGCGTGACATCGAGAAGGATACAAGGCTCTTAATTTTGATGACTCTGCAAGGCCGCTTGAAGAGATCAAGATCAAATTGGTTCAAGCACCTATAATGGTCGCACTGCACGGGATCGTGGATTTGAACAATGTGTGATGCCAAGATTTTGCAATGGGAGTCGTCCCAGGCAAAGAAAGTGGAGAAAATATTCGTGACTATACTATGCTAAGAATCTCAACAAGACAAGAAAATTACTCAACAATTGAAAAGGAGATGCTAGCCATAGTATTTGCTTGTGAAAATTCAAAGTAATACATTTTGGGATCCCATGTTATCATTATACTGATCATGCCACCAAGTACCATGTCAAAGAAGGAAGCTAAGCCAAGATCGAGGCGCGGGTGTCATATCGCAAGAGTTTAACTCGAGATCAAGGATAAGCAAAAGTGACAATGTGATAGCTGATCACTTGTCAAGAGTAGAAAGAAGCATTATCAAGAAGAGAAAATAATATTGACAGAACTTCCTGCATGAGCAACTGCTTAAAGCTCTTCCAACTTCCATGGTATGCCGGGAGCATCAGTGAACTATTTAGTCATGAGTAATTCCTTCGTAAATTCTACCAACAAAGAGGAAACTCGTAACTCGACAGCCAGTATTATATTTGGGATGATCCACTATTTAAAAGAGGTGCCGACATGATAATAAGAAGATGTGTTTAAAATGAACAAGGAAAATTTTGAATGAACGCCACGATCACCATATGGGGGTCATTTTTCGTGGAGAAAGAACAAATTTCTCATAAGATACCTTAACTGGTTTTATTGGCCCACTATCTTTAGAGATTGTAGCCGAAAGGGGGTGAAATTGTGTGATAGATGCCAAAAGATTGGAAATATCAGCAAGCAAATGAAATGCCCCTAAGAGGTATAACGGTGGAAAATCTTTTGATGTGATGGAATAGATTTATTTGGGACTATTCCTACCATCATTCGGAACCTGCATATACCGCTAGCAAACTTGGATTATGTTTCCAAATGGGTGGAAGCAAAGAGCTTGTCCAAGGAATGATGCTAATACAGCTTTATTTCTTGCAAAAAATATTTGAAAGGTATTCGGGAACACCTTAACTATCATTAGCGACGGGGGAAGCCATTTTGCAAACGAAATATTTGCAAAACTCAAGCAACGGTGCATAAGATCACATGTAATGAGTCTAGCTTATCATCCCCTGCACCAATGGACGCGTAAATTTCCAACAAGGAGAGATTAAAAGAATACTTGAAAGACTGGGTGGAGCCTGCAGAAGGATCGGGTCTTCCAAGCTTGATGATGCACTTCACATAAAGATCAGATACAAAACTCCCATTGGAATGTGTCCCCATACACTGTTTTTGCAAACAATGTCACCTACTCTAGAATTGGAATACAAGGCAATGTGGGCCATCAAGAAGTTGAACTGATTTTAAACCTGGCAGGGGAAGAGAGATTGTTCTAACTGCCTAAATTGAAGAATCGGTAAAATGAAGCCTATGATAATGCTAGAATCTACAAGGATAAGACAAAGAAATGGCATGATCAAAGGATCCCGAGGAAAGAGTTCGAGCAGGAAATGTCCCACTGCTGCACTTGGGGATCAAATTGTTTCCTGTGAAGTTGAAATCCAAATGGAGGGCCATGGCTACGCTGGTGTCAAGCAATACATATCTGAGCAAGAACATTAAGGACCGACATCGAGAAGAATTCAAAGTCAATGGACAAAGATCAAGCACTATCTAAGCAGAGAGGAAGGAATGGAAGAACTCGAAGAAAGTTATCTAGAAAGAAGAAGAACCAAAAACAAGTCCAAATGTAAGGACTCAAAATCGAAAGAAATGACGGGAGGCAACCTGCAAGACTTTCTAATTTCTAATTTCGAATTTTATTTAGAATTCACTTTGATTTTTTCTCTAAAGTTTTATTTTCATATAGTGACTCTTTGGAAATCTAGAAGTAATTAAGGCGTAATCAAATCCTTTCCGTAAATGTTGCAGAGTGCTTGTGCAAAAATGCAAGGAAATGAGAGAAGAGGATACCCAGGAACGACCCAAAGAATTCACAGAAGTGAGAGACATGCAGTGCGGAAGCATTCTCTTTCCCTATACAAATTTTTGCGGAAAATTTAATTGAATATAAGTGTATGAATCCATCAGGTGAAATTGATTTATTCGATGCCGAGGATTTGAGAGTTGGATAAAGAATGAAAAACCCTCCGTTCATTAAATATAAAGGCAACATCGATTAGTTCACGACGAAGATCGATGTCGTGACTCGCCAAGACAAGGAAGAAAAGACAGAAGTCGCGACAAGAGCAATTCCTCCTAGAGGGAGTTGTCGCGACATCATCATACAGCAGAGTGAAATAATTGCCGTCAGAGCTGGGCGGGACGTACTTGTCCCACCCAAAAGTTGATTATACCATGACAAGAAATTTTATGTCGCGATATCATTGAAATTTCATAAATAAGTGCTTTAAATTTCATTCTAATTTTAATGACAAAGATATACCGAACTTGTATCAAGTCGCGATGCGAATTTAATAAACAATAAGTAGCCCACAAACTTGATTGAATTGCAATCGTTGGAGAACTTCTTCCCACTGCCCACTCCGTGTGTAAACCGTCGTCCTCCTCCTTCCTTCCCGATTCTCACCCCGAAACCCTGGGCCGACTCCGTAAACTTTCCTTCCGTTTAAATGGTCGAAACCTCAAACCTTGTCCCTAACCTTCCGGGAGAGATCATGGTGAATATATGCAACTAGAAGAAGAAATCCAACAGAAGAACCGCTGGAAGGATGCCCAAGGTACACCGTGAGGTACCAACAGCTTCAAGAAAGAATGTGCATAAGGAAAAAGAAGAGTAAGAGAAAAGAAGTAGAAGATTTTGTATCAGAGGAACTATTCCAACCGGAAGAAGCACTATGCCAACAAGGGGTTCAGAGCGGTGAAAGAAGATTCAAACCCTATTACCCCTTTCAAGGAGATGATTGAACAAAGAGGCTGGGAAACTTTCGCGCCATCAAAATCAGCGGCCGCAGCGGTGAAAGAATTTATTCAAATCAGAGGCGTGAAAGACAACACTTTGTTCGCTGAGGAGAAGGGTACTATATCGAGCAGCCAAGGCCATTAACGGCTTCCATGGAATATGGCACAAGCATGGGTCCAAGTTCAAAAAGTTTCTGGAAACCCAAATTGAAAAGATTGCTGCAAGGCTCAATCGACGAAAAGCACAACCAGACAAGGAAGGAGGACCAAAACCTCAACAGGGGAAGCCCCACTCGAGAGGCTATGGATGGTTCTATTTCTCGGGCCTCCAAGCTGGTTCCAACCAAGCATGTGTGCACAAAGGGGAGAGCAGAAACAATAATGCCGTATGCTGTTCTAAAGGGGCACAAGCTCAATGTAGCGAGGTAATTGAAAATTTATAATGAGGTACCATGAATAAATAAGAGAGGATGATCCTCACCCAAAGAACAATAATCGCTTTATGTTTAAAGGTCGGGGTGAAGTGGGAGTCCTGGGAAGAAGAAGAAGTCCCTATGACATCACCTCCATCCATAAGTGAGTGGCAATCTTTAAAACCAAAAGAAAAAGGGGTGTTGATTAAACTCAGAGAAGAAGCTCCAAATACAAGACAAGAAAAGGAGACTTTGGGGGGTCACGTCAAGAAGAAGATGAATCCAGAAACCCCGAAAATAATACTTCCACATTCAGAGACGACAAGGGCAGTGATGAAAGCCCCAGATTTCTCCATCCCCTTAGCTAGTTCTCCTCCTATGCAAAACAGAGCATTCAGAGAGCAGGGAGGAAGCTCAAGGGGAGAACAAGAGAACACTTCAATAATGGAGGCCCTCAATGCCATCCAGAAGAAGATGGGAAGACAGGAAAGAGTGGAATGTGCAACAAGAATTCAGGGAGGGAGTTTATGAAAAAGAGTTAAAAAGAAGAGATCAGCAATGGGAAGAAGAACTGAAAAGAAGAGAAGAACAGATGAAAGAGGTTCTTCAGGAACAAAGAGAGGACTTCAAGAAAGAAACGAAGGAAAGAGATCGCGATCTTCTGGGCGTAAAACCTGCCGAGTCATGAATCTTTTTATAACAATCAGTTTGAGCGTGACTCTCATCTCCTAACCATCATGAAGAAAAGAGAGGCAGAACAGGAAGCTAAATTGGGAGAACAAATAAAGGGATTCAAATTTTTATACAAGTCTCTACAAAAAGATTTTGAGAATAAGCTGGATGATAGAGACAAGCAGCCAAAGATTTAATCCTATTAAAAGAGAATGGCTAGAAAATTTGGATTTGATTAACAAATAATCTTTCCAAATTTTGGAAATAATAATCAAATGGAAAACACAATGAATGGCTCGGGGAAGAGACAAGATGAGCTAAACAAGAAGGTTGATCTTCTTCCAATGAGATCTTCTATCAAGATCAAGAAGAGAAACGAAAGAAGAGAAATGAAATTCCTCCATTCCCAAATTTCATTTGAATACCCTAGACCTCGGATCCCCTAATATCTTCCTGGTCGCTTCTTCCAAAGAAAGATAGACTTTTCCCAAACTGATATCCCTTTACCTTCCAAAGCCCATATCAGGTATCCAACATTCGTAATTGAATCCTAAATAAATGATAAATTTGAAACGAATTGTCAGGTTATTTTGGTTTGTTAAATTTTGTGTTGCTTTGTGGTCGTATGGAAGCTGGGAAAATAAAGTAGGAATTAGTTCAAGAATAAAAACTCACGAGATGTAATGAGATGAATCAATGAAGGCTAGATTAGGAATAATAAACGTGAGAATAAGGGCCAAATGAATACAACATTGAAACACAAGTGCAAAAAGTGACCTAAGTCTAACTGATAAGTCCAGAATAGAGGAAGGTAATACAATAGAATGACATATTTTTGAGTTTGTGGTACGAACAATAAGTCAAGGAACCTGTTGAATATCAAGTAATTTAACTACTCATCAACAAAAATGAGTCAATACAATCCTTATGGTTAGTCACAGCTATTTAATCCAAATTCTAGAATTTGCTAGATTATTGGTTGAGGCGAAATCCTAGGTGATACAGCTGACAAGAGATGATACAAGCCATTCTCGGGATAGTCTGTTTTCATTCTAGCCATCCTTATTCATATGTCGATGCACATACCTTAGTTCCAAATCAGCCAAACAAGCCTATTTTTCAAAAATAAGCAAATGGAAACCCCAACCCATCCTAAAAATCAATCAGCAGTATAATAGATGATTACCCTGTGAATTCAAGGGGGAAGAAAGAAACGTTTCGGGGAAGATATTTCTTTTGAGGAACCAAAGGGATGAAAAGAAAAAGCATAGAAATTAAAATGCAATAGAAAAGAAAGCTTATAGGGATAAGTTTTATCTTGTGGCCTAACTTCTCTTGAACAATTAAGCTCTTTAGGGTGTTTCAACACCTAGTACCCTAATGCCATCCGGTATGAGCCACTTCAACCCATAGTTCGCTAAGAAGAAAGCCTAAAGGTAAAACATTGCACTATCCCCTGAATGGTGACAAACAAAGAAATTTCCCTGGCTTGAGCTGCAAGTGAGAAATAGGGGGCATACAAATCTGAATTGGGCAATCAAAGAAGATGTTCCAAACATGTTTAGGGAGTTATTAAAGAAACTACAAGAAGGAAGGTTAAGAGGAGAGAAAAGGTTCGTGGTAATCTTAACCCAAAATTCCTTCCATCCTACCCATTACCCAAGCTTCCAACATATAGTTTTTCCAAAAGACCCGATTGATTCATACGAAATCACCTAAGCATTAGCGGAGATCAATATGAAAACAAACCTATGGAATTTGGAAATATGGAAACAATCAAACTGTGAAGGACTTGGGGTGGAGTTATGACTCAAGAGAAGATGAGAAAGGAAAATAATCATTATTCAACAGGATCTAATGATTATGTGGTTTGCAAACAATTTCAACAGCTTTAGTTTTGTATACTATAAAGATTAAAAACTAACTCGAACTGACTTAGTTAGATGTACGTAAACAATGCATTCTTGTATTTTTTATTTCAACCAAAATTGGATCATACTGCAAGATGCAACGTAAAAATGTCCTTTTGTTCGAGGACAAACAATTTTTTCTTTCCTTGCTCGAGGACAAGCAAAACTTTAAGTTCGGGGGGAGTTTGGATGAGCTTAAAAGTCATCTATTTTTAATCAATTTTCTGTTTGATTTTCATCCGAAAAGGAATAATTAATATGCACTATGAAGAAACTCACTCAATTTGTTATTAGCAGGAGTGTGAAAGAAAGAAGAAAAGCAAAGAGAAAATGCAGCACCTGCGGAGTAAATACGTAAAATGGTAGGCGTAAATGAAAGCAAATTGCAACTAATGTCAAGTAGCTGGGGCTTGTATCATTCAATTATGCAGTCGCGACATCAGAAAAAAAATTCAAGGAAACTTCATGCAGTCGCGATGTGCATTACAATGTAGTCAATCAAGACTAACCGTGACTTAAGAAATGATGTAGCGACACATCGTGATGTCGCACGTAAGACTCCATGTCGGACAAGTGGATCGAGGTCGTGACAAGAGAAGCACTTCTGGACGCTTATGATGTGCTTTGAAAAGATGAAACTGATGTGATTTCAATCGTAGTCGCGACAGACTCGACGTCGCACACCAAAGCAACTGAAGGTAAGCCGTATACATAACTGATGTCGCGACAAGAGATCGAGGCTCCCGCATACTGAGACTCGCCGCTTGAAGGCCGCAGAGACTTAGTTTCGATGTCGCTGATTAAGAGATCGATGTCGCGACATAAGAAGATACCAATTACGCTATACTCCTAAAGTTGATGTCGCTGGAGAAGAGATCGGGATGTCGCGACATCGTGAACCATCGCTGGAAAGCTTCAAAAACATTACCGCCACGATAAAGCGGATCGAGGTCGCGACATCGTGAACACCTACCGCTTCCAGAGACTAAAGTCGATATCACAAGAGATCGGCGTCGCCACTAGGAACGACTAATTCAAAGCCGCGGCAGAGCCATAAAGTGATGTCGCGACAGATTGATGTCGCGACATCAAAATCATCTACACCGCGGCGATAGCAGCCGATGTCACGACAGAGATCGATGTCGCGACATCGTGAAACTAATGCTTAAAACCCGTGGAACCATAGAGTGATGTCGCTACAAAGATTGACGCCGCGGCGATCGTAAACCATCATTTGAAGGTTGCGTAAAATAAGGTTGATGTCGCTGAAGATTGATTCCTTGTCGCCATATGCGTGCTTGCAAGAAACAAAGGAATATCATGACTTACTAATAAATGCCGGCAACAAGTGCCAAACTAACTGATGTCGCGACAAGGGGCATTCAGTCTCGACTAACAAGAGAATACATGGGCTACCCATCATCGAAATCCATAAAAGATCAGATTGAATTAAAATTCAACTAACCCTATAAATAATAAGCCGCTAATAAATGTAAGCGTACTTCTCGCGACCGGAAAGCAGAGAGATCTCGAGTGTCAAGGCTCTGTATTTTTGTTTTTCTTTCTTTTCTTTTCTTTTCTTTTCTTTCTTTTGTTTTCGTTTTTTCCATTTTATTTTAGATTAGATTAGTTTGTATTTCGCGCTCTAATTTGATTCAATCTAGTTTAAAGGATCGAGAGCTGAACGCAGATGTTTATTTCTTAAAATTACTGTCTGGTTGTTTGAATTCTAGACAAATTTTGGGATTTCGAACACCCAGCCGATTTACAGTGGGTTTCTTGATCAGGAAGCCATTGTATGGTATAATTCAAAATTTAGAAACCCAAATCTTCCTGAATTGACGCTATATTGTCGAAATAATCTTTTCCGCAAGATTTCATTCATAATAGCTGAACTTCGCATGTTAAATCGACTTGTCGGTTTTACGTGTTCTTGAATTGATCCCATTTCAGTCTCGCACTCCATAACGAGGTTGTTTCAAACGATTTTTGTGAGGCCTCTGGGTGACACAGAAGCATTTCGAGAGTAAGAAACAATTTCGAAGGTATTCGAACCCGAGACATTTATCCCACCGGCTCAGATATTTGGGGGAATCAATACATCCTCTTCTCGCTATAACCGAGAATGAGTTGAGTGAGTTATAAATTTGGCAGATAGAGAGTTCACCTCAATTCGAATGTTGAATTCAATCCCGTTAGCAAGGATCTAATCAAGGAAAGAGTAGCTATTCTAATTTTGAGGGCGAGAAACCGCAAAGTGCAACCTCGCAATGACTCACTTGAAGGAGCTCGTGTCTCAGCCTATGCTGTGGGTATGAAGTATTGAGAAAGAAAAAATTACCTGCAATAAGGCAACTAGTTTTAAAAGTAGTTATTTCACCCCCGTGGTTCGTATAAATGAAGTATGCAGATGATGAACTGTGTGGTATGGCAGATCCAAATATCATATTAATCCTTGGACTAGTTTTAAAGATTTGTAGTTCAGAAAACCAAAGATGCAAGATGCATCAGAGAATTGATTCTTCGCCACAGCCGATTATTCAATGTTTTTGTAGAGCAATCGTTAAATCTAAATTTGTTATTTTGATATTTCAATATTCACTCATTTATCGTTTATTCATTTTTCTTTACGCTATTCATTTCAAGCTTTCAAAGCAAAATATCATTATCGTATTATCGTCCAAATAGTATGGTTTCTAAGTAGTCAGGGGTAGTTGATTGAAAAATTTCGAGATCTCTCGTGATCGATATCTGACTTAAATCCATTTTATTACTATCGACCACTTGCAAAGATACCGGATCAAAACCACACGAAAATGGTTTACTCTTACAAAAAAAAAAATGTTTTAACTGCGATACTTAAAGAAACTCACTGAAGCTTAATGGTTTATTTATCGGATTAGATAAATCTTTGTACGTGTTATACACTGTGTACATACTCCGATCTAGTCAAATAAGTTTTATGAAGGCGCCACGGATTAGACAATAGTCTTTTGGCAATAGTGTTATAAATTTGTACATGTGTTTTGGTCCAGTCAACAAGAGGCCTTAGAGGAAAAGGACTATGGAGGATTTTTGGAGGCCAGTCATTAGAGATGAATATTTTGTCGTGAGACAACCTACTATAAAGGCCAACACTTTGAAAGTTAAAGCCACTTGATCATAATGGTGTAGCAACATCAATATACTGGTCATCTTAGTGAAGACCCTAATGAGCATATGGGGAGATTTTTGAGGATGGCAAATACAGTAAAGGTAAATGGGGTGAGACTTGAGGTGATCAAGCTGTAACTCTTTCCTTTTTCACTAAGAGACGTTGCAGCCACTTGGTTTGAATCATTGCCTTATGGATTAGTGAACAATTATGAAGAGTTGGTGGAGGCTTACATGAGCAGATTCTTCCTTCCTACCCTCACTTTAGAAATGAGAGGGGAAATCATAGTGTTTAAACAAGGAGAGGATGAAAGTCTCTATAATGCATGGGAGGGATATAAGAGATTGCTGAAAAGATGCCCAATGCATAACAGATCCTCGACGACCTGCATGGACATCTTACCACTTGGCGAACTACACCTCCAAATGAATAATTGATGTAGCCTGTTGTGGAGCATTCAAGAGGAAGATTGCTGAAGAGGCAAAACAGAAGATTGAAGATCTAGAAAAAAGAAACTACAAAGCTTCATATGAGACTTTAGGAAGAAGCAAAGAGAATCGAAAGGAAGTTGTGGTGATGAGTTGAACAGTATGACTGCCATAGAAGCTAAAATTGATGCAGTGATGAACAAACTGGGAAACCAAGAAACATGAATGCATTTAGCACATGAAGGGGGAGTAGTGGAAGGAAATGAGTAGAAGAGTAGTGTTGAGGAGGGACTAGCCCATGAGGGTCCCTATCAGGTTGAGGAGGCTCAATTTGTTAATGGCAACGGAAACTATAACTTTAAGCCTAACCTCAACTTGCCAACCCATTGCACACCAGTACTAAGGAACTATGAGAATTTCTCATATGGAGGTGGAGCACAGGAAGGTCCAAGACTAGTGCAGAATTTTCAACAACAGTATGCTCCACATGGGTTCCAAGGACAAATGAAGAAAAGGAGTCGAGAGCAAAATCCAGGACAAAGGAGATCTCAATCCTTTGAAGATCAAATGCTGACATTCATGGGAGAGAATAAGAAGCTGCTGAATATTCATGAGTAGAAATTTGCTGAGCTAGCAGCATTTCAGGCAAACACAAATGTGTTTCAGGCCAACACAAACGCCTTTCTAAAAAATCTGGAGACATAGGTAGGGCAATTGACCATAGCAATGCAGAACCAGTCTAAGGATGTCTTCCTAAGTGATACAAAGAAGAATCCTAAGGATTATATGGTGGTGACTATGAGGGGTGGTAGAGAGTTGGAAAGCAGAAAAGAAAATGAGCAGAAAAAGACTAAAAAGGAAGAGAAAGAAGAAACTAGAGAAAAGCACTCAAGTCGAGCAACTCGTAATCGTCGAAGAGACTGAAAGAAGAGGTGCATCGAAAGGGAAGCAGTAGAGAAAGGAAAACTGAAGAAGAAAGAGGAATTGCGAGCCTACATGCCTGCTATTCCATTCCCTCAGAGGCTTCAGAAAACAAAAAAGGAGGAGCACTTCGCATTCGATAGCGCTCAAGAAGAGCGTAGATTAATATACTCCTTTGAGCCGACGCAGATTGGCTCGCATGCCTAACTATGCTAAGTTTATGAAGGACATTTTGAGTAAGAAGAGGAGATTTTTTGAAGGAGTGGTTAGTGTGATAGCCATATGCAGTGTAGTGATCCAGAGAAGCCTACCAAGAGCATGCAGATCTCGGCAGCCTTCACTCATTCCCTGCACCATTGGGAATGTTGAATTTAAGAAGGCTTTATGTGATTCAGTGGCAAGCATCAACTTGATGCCACTGTTTGTAGTGAAGAGATTGAGTTTGGGGGAGCTTGCTCTCATAGCTATGACCCTACAGATGGCAGATAGGACTATGACACAAATCTGCAGGGAGTCTCAAGATGTACTCATCAAGGGAAAATTTATTTCCTCAGGACTTTGTAGTTATGGATATGGAGAAATATACACAAGTTCCACTGCTACTTGGAAGACATTTCCCGGCCACTGGAGCTGCCTTGATAGATGTTAAGAAAGGAGAACTCACTCTCGAGGTGGGGGAAGAAGCAGTACACTTCAACCTGAAAAAAAAGCATGAAACAGTCTGAATGTGAAAGTACAACTTGTAAGATGTAGAAAAAATAGTTCCCATCAGTCTTGAACTGATTTTTGGTTGTAATTTTCAAGGTTCAATAAATGAAAATGAGATGAATTTCCAGTATTTTGAGGTTCTTGATTGTGAATTTTTTATTTCTAGTTTTGATTTAAAGGAATAGTCTTAAGTTTGAATGAGAACAATACAGAAAAATCAAGCAGTAATGAAGAGAAGGCAAAAGAAATAGAAACAAGTTTAGAAGGGTTAACCTTGAAGGAATTACCCAAACATTTGAAGTATGCCTTCTTAGGACCAAAAAAAGGAAAACATGTGATTATATCAGTTGCATTGAATGAACTTGAAGAATAAAAACTACTGGAGATTCTCAGAAAAAACAAGGAAGCAATTGCTTGGTCAGTAGAAGATTTGAAAGGAATCAATCCTTCTATTTGCATGCATAAAATCCTCTTGGAGGAAAATGTAAAGACCTCCATTTAACATCAAAGAAGATTGAATTTAGCAATGAAAGAAGTTGTCAGAAAAGAAGTACTGAAATGGCTGAATGCATGCTTTATATTTGCAATCTCAAACAACCCTTGGGTGAGCCCAGTTCATGTGGTTCCCAAGAAGGGTGGATTCACTGTGATCAGAAATGAGAATAATGAATTGATTCCTACAAGAACTGTGACAGCATGGAGGGTGTGCATTGACTACAAAAAATTGAACATTGCAACCAGAAAGGATCACTATCCTTTACCCTTTATTGATCAAATGTTGGACAGGTTAGCAAGACACCCCCATTTTTGTTTTCTTGATGGATATTCTGGATATAACCAGATTTCCATAGCCCTTGAGGACCAGGAGAAAACTACATTTACATGTCCTTATGCCACTTTTGCTTTTAGAAGGATGTCATTTGGATTATGTAATGCTCCTGCCACCTTTCAAAGGTGTATGATGTCTATGTTCTTAGATCTAGTGGAAAAGACTATGGAAATCTTCATAGATGACTTCTCAGTATATGGATCCAGTTTTGAGAAATGTTTAGAAAATTTGGAAACAATACTTCAGAGGTCCCAAGACAAGAATTTAGCTTTGAATTTGGAAAAATGTCATTTCATGGTAACAAAGGGTATTGTCTTGGGGCATAAGATTTCGCAGACTGGTTAGGAAGTAGACCAAGCAAAGGTTTCGCATAAAAACTCTTGCCACCTACATACAAGAAAGGGATAAGAAGTTTCCTAGGACATACTGATTTTATAGCAGATTTATAAGGGACTTCTCAAAATTCTCAAGACCATTATGCAGGTTGTTGGAAAATGATGCAAATTTTGATTTTGATGAATCATGCAGATCTGCATTTGAAGAAATTAAGTCCGGATTGGTTACAGCTCCCATCATGGCAACACCTGACTGGAACAAAGAGTTTGAAATAATGTGTGATGCCAGTGACTATGCAATGGGAGCAGTATTGGAACAAAGAACTGAAAATATATTCAGGGCCATATATTATGCTAGCAAAACCTTCAATGAGGCACAAGAGAACTACTTTACCACAAAAAATGAGATGCTAGCAATGGTGTTTGCTTGTGAAAAATTCAAGCCTCACATATTGGGGTCCCATGTTATCATACACACTGATCATGCTACAATTAAATATCTGATGAAAAAGAAAGATGCAAAACCAAGACTGATCATATGGGTATTGCTGCTGTAAGAGTTTGATTTAGAAATCAAAGTGAAGAAGGGTAGAGACAATGTGATAGCTGATCACTTGTCTAGATTAGAAAAGCATACTGAAGAGGAAAAGGGAATTGAAATAGTAGAAATTTTCTTGATGAGCAGCTTTTCAGTTATCAGTCCAAGTACCCTGGTATGATGATATTGTGAATTACTTAGCCTGTGGAATTATGCCACCTGAGTTCATCTACCAGCAGAAAAAAAAAGTTGAGAACTGATAGTAGATTGTACATATGGGATGACCCACTACATTTCTAAGAGGAGAGATTTGATTATCTGGAGATGTATACTTAAAAATGTAACAAGGAAAAATTCTTGATAAATGTTATGCATCACCATATAGAGGACACTTTGCAGAAGATAGAATTGCCCATAAAATTCTCCAATCAGGTTTTTATTGGCCTACTCTATTCAAAGACTGTTTTGAATGGGTGAAACATTGTGATCAATGTCAAAGAATGGACAACATAAGCAGAAGAAATGAGATGCCCCTACAAGGAATCTTGGTGGTACAGATTTTTTATGTATGGGAAATAGACTTCATGGGACCTTTCCCATCCTCATTTGGAAACTATACATTCTCCTAGCTGTAGATTATGTATCCAAATGGGTGGAAGCACTAGCTTGTTCAAGAAATGATGCCATCACATTGGTGAAATTCATTCAAAGAAATATTTTGAGCAGATTTAGAGCACCCAAAACAATCATTAGTGATGTGGGAAGCCATTTTGCAAACAAAGTGTTTGCAAAACTCATGAGCAGATATGGAATCAAACATGTAATGGGATTGGCTTATCACCCTCAATCAAATGGGCAAGCTAAGATTTCCAATAGGGAGATAAAGAAGATTTTAGAGAAAATAGTAAACTCAAGCAGAAAAGACTAGTCTATAAAGCTAGATGATGCATTGTGAGCTTATAGAACTACTTACAAAGCTCCAATTGGAATGTCCCCATACAGGATTGTATTTGGGAAGCCTTGTCATCTCCCTCTTGAACTTGAATAAAAAAGATATGTGGGCTATCAAGAAATGGAATTGTGATTTAAGTCGCCAAAGAAAAGAGATTACTCCAAATGAATGAACTCGGAAGTGAGCCGAGGAATGAAGCCATGATAATGCCAGAATTTACAAGGATAAAACAAAGAAGTGGCATGATAAGAAAATTATGAGGAGAGAATTCAAAGCAGGAGAGCTAGTCTTGTTGTACAATTCCAAGCTCAAGTTGTTTCTAGGAAAACTGAAATCAAGATGGAGTGGTCCCTACACAGTAGTTGCAAGTACACCGTTTGGAGCAGTGACACTGAAAACTAATTCTAGAAATTATTTTAAAGTGAATGGTCAAATATTAAAGCATTATCTTAGAGGGAACATAAATGAAGATTAGTTCCAGATTCAGAAGAGATGGAAGAATTTTGATGCAGCAAATGTCTATCTAAAGACATAAAACATGAGCAGCTACTTAGGAGGCAACCCAATCAATTTTTTTTTTTAATTTTCATAATTAAATTGATTTTGTTAAATTTTGTGTGTTCGAGGTTTAGTTCTAATTGTTTGAAAGTGTCAGGTGATTGTGTTGATTTTTCAGACAAGGAAGTCGAAATTATGTATGATTTTTTTTTTTTTTTTTTTTTTTGAAAGCATTCTTCTCAAACTTAGTACATGCGTAAAGTGCTACAAAGGGAGCTCCATTTCCATTACTTGTTCTATGAAAATAATGCAAACACTAAGTTTGGTGGAGTGTAATTTATCTGATTTGGAAATTACAGAGTAGCTTGATTGTCCTTTGTTGAATACTCTTGTAAAAATTTCTGCAATGCAATGAATATGTGCTTAATTGATTGAATCGAAAATCTGAGTGTACTATTCATGTTTGAATTGAGATTCTTCAATATCTCTAGATTTATATTCATGAGCATGAGCTGGAATTACAAGAATTAAATGGGAAAACAAGTATAAATTTTATGTTTAAAAGGCTAAACAACCACTCAATGTCGCGACATCAACAACAATGTCGTGACACCGGTTCCAAAAGTCTCGCCAATGACGTGACATTATCGCGACATTGCACCCAAAGTCGTGACATTAGATTTCCAATGTCGCCACATCGCATATATACAAGAACAACATTGAATCAATGTTGTGACATTGTCACGACATCAAGTCAATGTCAAGGACATTGCATTTCTCAATGTCGCGACATCTCGTAAAAGCCAACTTGAAATCTTCTAAGCAACGTCAAGGACGTTGAAATTTCAATGTCGCGACATCAGGTAAAGCCAATTAGAAAATCTGAGTGATGTAGCGACATCGCCACAACATTAGTATGACATAACAGTTAAGGCAACCACCTTATAAAAGGAACACTTCGAAAAAAATTTATACTAAAATCTCATTTTCCAAACTTTCAAACCCTAGCCTTCTCAAAACCTCACAAAAATCCAGGCAATGTCGAATCCCAACTCTCTAACCCTGGACAAGGTGATAGGAAATGTAGTGGATAAGGTTCTGCGAGAAAGAGATGAGGATGCTCAAAGAGAAAGGGCAAAGGAAGGGAGCCAAGAAACTGCCCTTGAAGTCATGCCTGAGGATATATAGGTGGTGGTAGAAGAAGGAGAAGTCAGGGCCTTCTACTCCAACAAGGGAGCATAAGTGTTCCAGAATCATTTGACTAAGAAGGGCTTCGTGGAGAAGAGAGGTTTCAAGGAGCTGGTGTCACCATTTAAGGAAGAGATCGAGCGACGAGGCTGGGAAAAGTTCAGTCAGCATAGGGAGCCAGGAGTACGGGCCCTAGTCAAAGAATTCTACACCAATCTGGGCGAACAGAAGAACCTAGCATGCTATGTCAAGGGGAGGTGGATCCCTTTTGGAGAAAGGGCCATCTCCCAACTTCTGAAGCTAAGATCGGTGGGTGAATGTGCAGAGTACGACTAGCTCGAGAGCCCGGTCAGGAGATCGCCGTGGAGCCGGGAAACGGTCCGGGCGCACGGGCAGAGGACTAAAAACCATCCGCAACGCCAGATCAACAAAGGTGATTCGGCTGCAGGCGTGAAGGTATGGTTCTATTTCATAAATTCAGTTCTCACCCATTTCAAGCACGTCTCAACAGTGAGGCAAGACCGTGCCATGTTACTGTATGCACTGGTCAAGGGGTTCAGATCAATGTGAAAATATGGATCTCGCGATTGATCACACTCCCGTGCATCAAGGGTGTAAATATCCAATGAGACAGAAGAAAGGTGCCTGAGATCCTCTCCTCTCACCCTCACTAGAGTCTTAAAAGCTCTAACACAGGGTGAGGAGGTAGAGAGAGCCAAAAAAAGGAAAGAGCAACTCGTGATTACTAAGGAAGCATCATAGCTGACGGAAGAGCCGAAATGGTGAAGAAAATTGGGGGGTGGGGGGGTTGAAGACTACCCAGAGCAACTAGTGCCTCCCGCTAAGCAAGAAACACTTCCCCGCTCGTAACATAGGAAGAAAGCAGGAAGAGGAGAGCGTAAGAGCAAAGAGAAAGATGTGACACCCTCGGTCCCGGGGTCCGCTTCGACAACCTCACAACCCGCGGAAAACCTGTGTGTCTCATATCATGAGACCCATACATGAGTAAAAATGGCCACTTGGGCCCATACATTAATACTCACCAAAATCTAATCAACAATATTACAATAGTTCAAGAGTTAATTGCATCACTCTTAATACAAACATATATTAAAATTTAGAGTTCTAATACATGTTTTACAAAAATAATTAATCAAAACCACATATTGGCTTTCTTCTCAAAAGCGTTCTAATGAGCCAGCCTGCCTTCGAACACTCAGACCTAAAATAATGTTCCTCAACAGCGAGCAACGCCGCAGCGATAATCTCCTACATGGTTTACTTCCCACCTAAGTGCACATGTATCAAGGCAACCAAACACATTCAAGCAAATACATGATCCTAATTAACACTACATGATACGGATGAGAATGTGACTCACCCTTTCCCACTTCTCGAGCCCTCATCGACTCCCTCACGCATGCCTGGGCTAAATGTGAGAAAACATCGTTAAACAAAAGGTTTTTGTTCTAAAACACACTACCGAAGTTTCTGTGAAATCTATCGACAACCCTCCGAGGAATTGCTAATCCTCCAATACCATGGGTCCGCCTCCGAGATGAACTGTTAGACAACTCTCTAAGGAAATTCTTCGGAAAATCTTCCCTTGAAATTCCTTTTACAACCATTTTCATTTTTCTTTCATGTCATGCACTCACACCTATTGATCTAGGTTGCCCTGGTGCATATGAAATGCATTATGCCATTTTCATGCAACACATGTCAATATATCATCATGCATATATCGACAAAATTCACATACATACCACATGTTATTTATTCATGGCAATAACATCAAAATTAGCTCACATGGGCTAATTAACAATTTAATTCCAATGGCTCACACACAATCATATTTCATATAATTCAAACATCATGTTAACATTTAATTTATGCATTAACATATTATTTTCCACACAATTCAAGCCATTCATATATTTAAGAAATTTTATGCAAATAACACATGGACATTTTCAGTCCAATACAGAAAGTCGGGACTGTTTTAACAAATCCCAAAAACAAAGGTGTGGGCCATCTATGGACAAACATCAACACTCCGGGCTCCACTCCTCGAACCGAAATCAGGCCATTTCCGCCTTACAACACCTAAAACCACAATTTAACACACAATTATAACATTAAGCCACACAACAGCCCGTGGACTGGGTCTAAGTAAAATGGGTCTCTGCACTTCCAGCATTTCAATCCCAAGTTTTGGGACCAACCAAACGGTCATTCACGGCCTCAAACACCCCAAATCATTAACAAAGCTCTTAAACAAGAATTAAATCAAGTAGGAGAAAACCCCTAACTCCCGGAGTTGTCGAAACTCCACAAAACCGGTGCCCACTTATAACCCTTGCAGCGTAGAACAACTTTGCTTCTTGGCCCGACGAGAACCGACGGTCTGAACACCGGGAAATCTAAAGAGAAGTTAGACTTTCTCTCTCTAGAATTTGATTTTTCCTCCTCCATTGCCGGATCCAGCAAAATGAGAAGAGAATTTTTCTTTCTCTTTTTTTTTTATTCCTCTTGTGTCCTCTCATTGCCACATGTCAAGCCATCATTGGCTTATTTGGATTTCTTATCCACTTATCCACCTACCTTTGATTTTCCTCCAATTAGGAGATGCCACATGTCAAGTTGACTCATTCTTCACCTGACACGTGGCACACTATGAGCCACTGAAAATGTGTCAAGTGTCCTGCTTCGTTCTTATTCATATGCTGAATTCTATTCCCAATCGTAGGAATTAAGGTAGTCTAGCATTGTAATACTGTGGGAATCCACAGGTCATCTCCACAGGGAGTGGTCTAAATTGTTGATCCTTAGGAGCTATTCTCCAAAAAAATGTAACGAAAAGGAAATTATGGGGTCAGGTTCGTTGATTGAGTGATTGATTAAATTGACTATTTTAAAATAGAAAGATGATTGTCGAATTCTGTGTTTCACTCATTGGGTTGATCACGAATTCCCACCTCTTAGTTTTACAAGCCTCATGTGGTGTTCATTGATAAATGGTCTTCGATGGAAGATTTTTCTTTAAATGCTCTTTTGAAAGGAAAGATAATTGAATGATGTTTAACACTTGTTCCCAATTAATTCAGACTCTTAGCTTGCATTTGTATTCAAGCACAATGTGTACCGAGGATCTCTCGTTCACACGTTGTCAAGAGGATGCCTAACTAAGGTTTTTACAAAGTTTTCTACAAGTGAACAACATCACACAATCCATTGAAGTATAAAAGAGGGATTGAGGGAATATACCTTGATCAGGGTGAGTTTCAACCGTAGAATCCCAGCATAGAAATTTAGAACTCCATGGAAATTATAAGGTAATTCATAATTGAAGAGAATTTATTCATAAAAGAAACTTTGAGAAAATCAGAACTCAATTGCAAACCTAAGGATGAAAATATAAAATACTGAGAATGAAAAATGAAGTCTGAGTTCCTACTGAAAGATTACATGTGCTTGAAATCAGAAAGCTCCAGAAAAATAAAGTCTTTAACCCTAATCAACAAATCTTCGCCAAAACTATGGAAGAGAACACTTCTCCTATGAAAACCTAACCCTAAGAATCAAAAGCTACATTACCCTTGTATCCTATGGATTTTATACTCCTCTCCAATGTGATCCCGCATTAAAAGTTGATTGATAAGCGCGCTCTACGCTAGATCGACCCCGCCACTCCCGCAGTTACACGTGTATCTACATGCTAGTGGTGTACCGTACATGTTAGCCACCGCACTTTTTCGCAGTGTACGCCGCATACGTTGAAGGTGTACTCCAGACATGTCGCTCGCCACTTTTTTGCATAGGTGTACTGGTACATGTTGAAGGTGTACCGGTACATGTTGGCTACTGGTGCTTTTCCAGCATTGTTGCACTTCCCGAAACTTCACCAATCGGTTGGCATCATCCTCAATGATCCAATTTGCTTTCCGACATAAATCCTTGTACAATTATGCATTAGATCTAAAAAAAAAAACCTGTACAAGACCAGAAACATGAAAGCAATTAAAAGTACCTATTCTCATGCAAAATGTGAGCAAAGTGTGACTTGAAGGTGCTAAGTTCTGTTGTAATTATTGCTCAATTGTGTATTCAACACACCCCCTAACCTGCATCTTGCTAGTCCCTAGCAAGATTTAGACTTGAGATACCTATCAAGCCATGAATTCCAACAAGTGCGCCTACATGCTTGCTTTGCAAGTTTCTCAAAATGGAAAATATTAAACATAATACTTCAACCTGATATAGTATGCACCCGTGTGACTCAATTAAAACTACAACCACAACCCTAAGCAAAGGAACATACCAAAGAAGCTAACACAAGATCGAGCTATTCTGGCAGCAGAGGACCATGGAAATGGGGAAAGGAAAACGGCTACAACATTGAACTCGAAACGATCGGTGAGTTATAGAAGCAACCATTTAACATAAACACAACTACTATGCATAAAGTCAAAAGAAACAACTAACACAACTGGAATCAAAAAGGTCTTTAAGGTATGTAAGGACCATAGGCTACACGAATAGGGTAAAATGAACAAAATAGGTGTTGGCATAACATGGCTGAGGTCTGCTACCCAATTGCCAACACCACCCTAATCTAGCCTAATATGCTATTACACAGCGTCCATCGGTCGCAGGAAGAAAATGCGTCCCTCATCGACGCAGCTCATCCAAATTCGAATCTCCTCTTCCAAGTCAGAGAAGGGGCATCCGCCAACGTGAGGCTCTCCTAAAATATGACTCTCGAGCCTGAGAGCCCGTGATCTAACTCGCTCGTTTCCCAAAATGCATTTGCCACCCTTTAATTCCGACGCTCCATCCTCTTCAAACGGTGAGGTGCTCATAGGTGCAAAGCCGTAGGACGGGCAGAGGCTCCGAATCACCACCGGGGGATGAAGGTCAGGGGTCTCAGAGATGCAGCCTCGCTCGCCTCCTCAAGCTGTTTGTAATCGTCCCACTTAGAAGAATCCTCTTTTCCTTAGCCACTCCCTCATCCCCGCGGGGCTTCCACAAGACTCAGCCACAAGAGATGGAATGGAATATGTCCCTTTCATGCAGACCAGGAAGTCCTCATCACGCACCATATGACCAAAGCATAGTCGATAAGCTTCCCTTGGCCATCACTCATAAAAACTGCTAAGCTGTCGAGATTTCTCATTACTCCCTTTGTCCGATTCTATCATGAATAATCTTATTCATCATCAGACATTCCAAATTTGAGCTTCCCGGCACAAATTCTTTACGCATAAAACCACTATGGCCATGTGGACGAAAGTGCACATAGCCTCAAACACAAACGGGCGTCGAAAGCGTTGACGGCCCGCTGTGGGTAAGGTCGACCGCAAACATATAGGCTAACATATCAGAGGTCGAGCCACCGAACAGTGGGGTGATCCGTATCCCCGCTTACTCCATCACAAAGGATCTCTAGTGTCCAACCCGCTAATTTTCTCTCAGATCACAGAACCTTTAACCAAGGTAGGTAACACTTCGAACGCCAAAAGACACACAAACCGGCAAATTCTGCTCCTCGAATAACACCCCTAATAGATGGGAGGCGTAAATGTTTCCAATTCACACCCCCTCTCGCAGCTGAAATTTCGCTCGCAATCGACCGGGCCCATTTTTCCCGCTCGACTCAAAACCTCCGCAAACATGGCTCTATCTCATCATCATCCTCACGATGCTTATAAACTCGAAGATGAATTTGGTGCTCTTTTTCGTTTTCTTTGGGCGCTGAGTGGTTTTTCTTCTTCGTTGTCATGAGAAGAATTGTTTCACTTTCTAGATGTTCTTGGATCTTGCCATAGATATGGCAAGAATGCATGTGATAACCTGAATGACCCTACGTATAGAGCTTGATGTCCGAGAGCACAGTACTTGAATGGTGTGCGTCGCAGTCAGACGAAATTTCCTCCCCCATAACATTGGCGACCAAACCACCAAGTAAAGAACCACCCACACCAAAACCAACCAAACAATTCCATGTATAATAATGAATATCACAAAAAAAACGCTCTCGAGTGCGGGGAGGCTTACCACGTCTGTCACGATGAATGCGAGAAGAATCAGGGCTGGCTGATAGAAATGCGGTAGACAGACAAACTCAGGGTTGCTTGTGTGAGAGGGCAAAAAGGGCTAGGGTTTGGTCTTTTAGAGAATGGGCAGGTTGTGAATGTCAAAAGGCATAAAAAATGGGTTAAAAAGCCCTTTTTGGCCAAAGCTTGAGCCATAATATGCCCAGAATTGTTACATGTTGGTAGTGTCTTAGGTACATGTTGCCTCTGCCCTTTTACATAACATGTGGGGTACATGTTAAGGTGCATACCCGTACACTGTTCCGTTTGGAATTTTTTTTTACATATATATTTTGCGGAGTGGGAACAGTAGTGCAGTGTAAAATCTATCCTTGTCGGCGCCTTCCATCCGGGTTTCAGCATGCTCACCTCATACAGCTCATAATACGCCCAATCACACTGTGTTCACGGAGTTGATCACTGTATTTCCTTCTTTGGACACTTTCAATCTTTCCATGGGGTCCACTGTATTTCTAGTGATCAGGGTTCCTAGGGTTCAAACCAACTTGGCAACTTAAGGCTCAAAATAGGTGCAAGGGATAAGACAGCGATTCCACAAAATTAACAAAGAAATGACGGCCTCTAATCATTTTCAGTTATGCAAGATGTTCCTCCAAGACTATGATGCATATAGTTAACATGACATACCCAAGTCAATGCAAATGGGAGCCTGGCGAGGCGCGAGACAAGAGCATGAACAGAAGGTTAGTGGTTCGTGTAAGGAATTAAGGCAGAATTCGGTGTGATAGGATCCAGAATATGAACAAGGAGATTTTTGTGCATGCTTGTTAAAGTGTACATGCATTGAGATGATGTGGACTGTGTCTGAAATCATGCGGCTATATACATTGCAGGTCAAGTATTATACCTAAAAGAGCCACAATTTGAAAAATTTTGCCATACACTGAACAAGTTTTTTTTTTTTTACATATTTTTATTTGAAAAGCAAATGAAATAGAAAAAGCAGAGATAAAATGCAAGAGCGAAAATAAAAACAAAATCAAACTATATACAACAAGTTGGTAATTTACCACTAAAGGTATCACAGTGACGGATCTACAAGACCTCGCTATTCTCTTGAAGGTGAAATGTTAGAGGAATGGCTGAGCGTTGACCATTGACTTTAAAGACTTTCCACTATCTGGATTGCTAATCTCCACGGCCAGTATGGATAAACTACCTTAACAATGAGCGGGCTGATCCAGCGAGGCGGAGTTTTCACGGAAATATGTGCAATTGGGAGCTATCTGGCCCGGTACCTTTTGGTTTGGTTGAGCGTTTTCGAGCAATTGTCTTGTCATGGAACAACGGTAGCTCTTTTATGGCAGGAGCTTTCATCACGACTCCGCGCAATTCATCAGCTCATTTACCGTGCAACAATGTTTACCTTGAGGTCATCCGAATTAAAGTTCATCTTGATAAGCCCGGTGTTCATTTCGACCGGTAGATGACAATATTTCCATACACAAGCTTATGGAGACATACCTAGAATAATAGTTTTAAAGCGATGCAGTAGGCCCCGAAAGAGCATCGGTAAGTCGAAGTGACCAATCTTTGCGATTTGGGGCAATCGTTTTTTCCAAAATGTTTTTTGATCTCCATTAGCTAATTCGGCTTGACCATTGGTTTGTGGGTGGTATGCCGTTGAAACTTTGTGGGTGACTCCATACTCATGAATTTTCAAAGAATCGATTACAAAGAGTGGAGTCCATATCACTAATAATTGCAGTATTCAACGAGAAAAATGTGTTCTTTTATAAATTTCAGAAACAACCTTATGGTCATTAGTTCTCGTCGAATAGCTCGGCCCATAGACACATAATCAACAGATAACAGAATGTAAAGATACCCACAAGAAGGGAAGGGCCCGTGAAATCCCATGCCCCAGCAGTAAAGAATTTCAGCCAATAATTAGAATGGGGTAAGAGGCATCATGTTCCTTTGATTCCGCCTAATTGTTGGCACAGAGCACAAGTTTGCAAAATTGAAACAATCTTTTATGAGTGACGACAAAAACCAGCTTGCAAAATCTTATCTGCTTTGTTTTCTTGCGAGAGAAATGCCTACACAAAGCTTGAATGACAAAGGTTAGGATCTTTGATAAATTCGTCATTGGGCACACATATTCTCATTAATTAGTCTGGACAGTATTTAAATAGATATGGATCATCAAAGTAATATTTCTTAATGTCTGTCAAAAATTTCTTTTTCTGTTGAGAAGTCCATTAGGTTGGAATTTGACCGATTACTAGAGTAATTTGATGTCGTACCATGGGCAATGAGCAAGGAATAACTGCTCATCGAGGCTTTGTCGCCTATGGGTATGCCATAGAATTGGATTCTGGAACTAATGTCGAGATAAACGATCGGCTACCACATTCTCGGCCCCTTTTTGTCTTTAATAGTCGGGATTGAACTCTTAGCCTGATGGGGATCACCTGAGTGCTTAGAAACTTGGTATCTTTATCTGCTTAGAGAAGCGGGTGCCATTTGCGTGTAGTGTGAAAATGGTTACGGGGAGACCTACAAGTATGACCCCAGACTTTTCTAAGGCCAAAGACAACGGCTAAAAACTCTTTTCAATGGTTGTGTAATTTGCTTAAGCGGAATCTAGAGTTTTGATGGCATAGTATATCACATGACCTTTTTATCTTCCTTTGTCCTAACGACCCCTATAGCATAATCACTAGCTTCACATGATCTCAAATGGAAGGTTAATTAGAAGACATAGATAGGAGCGTATAGTTTGAGTTTAGCAAGCGGCTTCCGCAGGCTGTGACCATGCGAAAAGGACATCTTTGGCAAGCAAGGTACATAAGGGACGAGCTATATGTAAAATCTTTTATGAATCTCCTATATAGAATCTGCATGTCCCAGAATGATCTTATGTCCTTAACACTTAGGAGTAGGTAAATTGGAGATTGACTCATTTTGGCCTTATCAACTTCAATTCCATTTTTTTACGATACTATATGGCACAAAACTGATCCCTTGTCACCATGAAATGACACTTTTCTCAATTTAACACAAGGTTCTTCTCATTGGCTTATCTCTCAAACATGGTCTCAGAACGACCTCGTATGAGTCCACCACAAAAAGCGAGAAATCGTGTGAAGATTTCCAAAATGATTTCTATCGTGTCCTTTGAAAATTCCGTCATACAGTTGGAAGGTTAGGGTGCATTGCTAATCCAAAGAGCATTTAGTAGGCAAAAGTACAGAGACGGGTGATCATAGTTTTTCTCTTGATCTTCCAGCGATCAATTTGATTTGCCACAGTACCCATCGAGAAAGCGATAAAATTCATGCCTGCGACTCTCTAACATTTGATGATAAGCGGGGAGAGGAAAGTGGTCTTTCCTAGTACGTTAAGCTCTATAATCTATGCACACCCTCCAACTTTGAAGTGACCTAGTAAAGATTAACTCATTATTTTTCATTTGCAACCATGATGACTCCAGTTTCTTAGGAACTACACGTGGGCTAACTTTACTTAGCATCGCAATAGGGTAAATAACACCTACATCCAAGAGTTTTAGACTTCCTTCTTTACCACTTCTTTCATTATTGGGTTGATCGTCTGCAGCCAGTTGCCTAGAGGTTAACATCTTTATTACAAGTGAGATTCTATGTTAATGCGGATCAAGGGGCTAATTCCTTAATATGTTGCAATTGTCCATCCTAAAATTGATTACATTGGTTTCTCAATATCTCCAAAGTTGATTTTCTTGATTCATTTCTAAGGGAGGAAGATATGGTTGCGGAAAAGTTTCTTACTTTAGAGCATATTTGAGGTGTGATGGTAAGGAGTTTCAACTCAAGCTTAGGTGGCCTCTCTTGAGAGCAATGTCACATCCTCGGTGGTGGCAATGGTTCCGTTAGGTGCCACCGGTAACTTCAATACCTCGTTATGCTCAATTATGGAGTGTAGGGATTCTGATTCTAGTGTGGTCCCTTCCTCGTCCCAACTCAGGCTTACCGACATGACATAAGAGGGTCATCATGTGAGACATTGTCAATGTTACGTACCACATAATGACCATGTTCTCACACATCTTCTTAAATCCCCGAATTCCACTTGATAACATTAAAGATATTTAGATTAACAGTCATGTTACCAAATGATAGTGTCATCAGGCCTCCTCTACAGTGTATGATGGCATTAGCAGTTGCCAAGAAATAATTACCAAGAATCAGAACTAAGTTCCTTCAGTTAGCCACGAGTGAAGTGTCGAAACGCAACCAAAATCACGGGAAGTAGAACTTGTCCACTTGTACTAATACACCCTTCACTATTCCTCTAGGAATTTTTACACTACGATCAGCTAATTGGAGGGTGATATTGGTTGGCTCTAATTCTCCTAACTCTAGGTCCACATATACTGAGTAAGGCAACAAATTAACACCCTTTAAATCCATGGCGTGTCTGACTTGGAATTCCACACTACTATAGAAATAGTAGGGCTTCACGGATCTTTGTATTTGGGGAAAGCGGAGGTTGTTCCAATCGAGTGAGGTAGATTACTTTCAGTCATGAATGCCTCCTTGTTGACACCTAGTTTCCTTTTTACCGTGCACAAATCCTTTAGAAACTTAGCATATGACGGAATTTGCTTAATGGCATATAGTAAAGGAATTTTCAATTTCACTTGTTTAAATAACTCATAGATCTCAGAATGGTTATTCACTTTCTTTGGGGCTCTTAACCTATGAGGGTAGGGAGCTGGAGGGATATGGGTAGGCTTGTCTTGCTCTGGCTCACCCTCAATGCTGACATCTAGGAGACGTGAGGTTTGTCGGTTCTTATCATTATCTCCAACTGGTTCACTTTGTGACTCTTGTATTAGTTCCTTAGGTTGAATAGTTTTGTCAATTACCTTACCACTTCGAAGAGTAGTGACAGCCTTGCAATGTTCAAAAGTACCCTCACTTGGACCTGAAACTCCAACACTATTCTAACCTTGGGGATTTTGGATGGGTTGAGAAGGGAGTTTCCCTTTTTCTTGTTGAAAATTACCCATAGAAGAGGTTAGCTTAGTTATTTGGGATCTCACATCATTCGGGCGGGTTCGAAGTGTGTTTGTGGATTGTTAGTGCAATACAGCTGTGTTACTATATCCTCCAAACTTCTCTTATGTGGAGGTTGATAAGGCTGTGGGTTTGGATTCCCTTGATTCGACGGATGAAAACCTTGATTAGGGTTCACAGGAAATCCTTGGGGACCTTGATTCTGAAATGGAAGAACTGAATTTGTAAAACCTTGGTTTTGGTAATGGGGACCTTGGTTGTTTGGCAAGTTATGTGGGCTTCCCTCATTTCTCCAACTAAAATTAGGGTGCTTACCCCATCCAGGATTATATGTTTTAGAATATGGAAAATTGAAAGGCTTCCTTTGGTAGTTAAGGGCATTTGCTTGCTCTATTTGAATTGCTCCCTTAACTTGAGGAAGGTTTGAGCAGTTAATAGTTGAGTGTGTAGGGTCATCGCATATTGTAAAGCTCCTCCACTCAGGGTCCAATAGTACCGAGGTACTTGAAGGCACTAGTTACCTCGTTCACCTTTTCATCTCTATGGCCTTGACTTCCTTGTTAAATTGGTGATTTTGCTTGCAATTCATCATTCTCTTTTAAGTGATGGATTCCTCCCTTATAGGTGTATTATGCACTTTAGCGTGTCTACGAGGTGTTAGTCTCCATGTTAGAACATTTTACGCTATGGTGTGAAAGAGTTGGTGCCTCCACTAGCGCTCTTTTCATAAAATTCTCATACACATCATTTGGATGTATTGTTTTATTATTCAGGATAACCCTTGATGAAAATACGCTGTTGTCCAACATCAAACCATGATGAGGATAGCATGGAGGAGATCCTTGTATCTTTCCCCATCTTGCGGCAAAAGGTTCACGGCTTTCGAAAGTGCAGATTGCTCGCATGAGCATTAGTGCGTGCGGGAGGAAGAATTTATTAAGAATTCCATTCCGCATGTCTTCCCATGTAAGATTAGGTGGGTGTAAGTAGATGAGAGCAAATTTTGGCTCTCCTTTAGAGCAAAGAAATAAAACGAAGCAGTTATGTGGAGAGGTGACGGTAGAAATGCGCAAACATCCTCAAAGTCTCTCATGAATGAGTAAGGGTTCTCATATTCGACCCTGTGATATACAGGTAAAAGACGGATCATTTCCGACTTCATGAGGAATTAGTTAGCCTCTTCAGGTAGGCGAATACATGAGTTTGTTGTGGTTCGTTGAGGTTGCAAGATCTCTCGGAGAGTTCTTTCCACATTAGGTAAGGGCGGGGGACCTATGTTGATTCCCATTTGAAAGTTAGCATTTCCCCCTCCTATTGCGGGTGCTCTTTGGTGATATCTCCATGTTGTGGAGGTTCATGGAGTCCTTGTGGGTTAGAGAGATCCATGAGCATGTTCATTAAATAGAGGTTCAGCGATTCGGGATGGTCCATTTTGAGGTGTAGAGTTATCTTGAAACAATTGACTTATTATGGACTCTTCGAATTTCTAGGAGTGCGGTTCTTACAAGTCGGCGTTGCTCGTTGCGAGCCTGACGAGCATGCACTAAGCCTATAAAGTCAGAAAACACCCACTTAGATTTCTCACAAAAACAAATTAAAAAGAAAAGTAGAGAACGTACTGGGTTTGCAATGCAATTGAAAATTACCTATAGCTCTCTTTAGATCAATTGGATTGGTCGCCACTCCTCGACAACGGCGCCAAAAATGCTTCGTTCTTATTCGTATGCTGAATTCTATTCCCAAGCGTAGGAATTAAGGTCGTCTAGCATTGTAATACTGTGGGAATCCACAGGTCATCTCCATAGGGAGTGGTCTAAATTGTTGATCCTTAGGAGCTATTCTCCAAAAAAATGTGTAACTTAAAAGGAAATTATGGGGTTGTGTTTGGTTGATTGAGTGATTGATTAAATTGACTATTTAAAATGAAAAGATGATTCTTTGGAATTCTTGGGTTTCCGCTCCTTTAGTGATCCACGTAATTCTGCCTCTTAGTTTCTGAGTCTCATGTAGGAGCCATTGATAAATGGTCTTCGATGGAAGATTTTCTTTAAATGCTCTTTTGAAAGAAAAGATAGTTGAGCGATGTTAAACACTTGTTCCCAATTAATTCGGACTCTTAGCTTGCATTTGTATTGAGAAGCACAACGTGTCTGGGGATCTCTCATTCACACATTGTCAAGAGGATGCTGACTAAAAGGTTTTTACAAAGTTTTCTACAAGTGAATAACATCACACAATCCATTGAATTATATAAAGAGGGATTAGGGAATATACCTTGATCGGGGGTGAGTTTCCATAGTAGAATCCCAACCTGAAATTTAGAACTCCATGGAAATTATAAGGTAATTCATAATTGAAGAAATTTATTCATAAGGAACTTTGAAAATCAGGAATTCAATTGCAAAACCTAAGGATGAAAATACAAAATGCGAAAATGAAAACAAAGTATGAGAGTTCCTGCGAAAGATTGCATGTGCTTGAAATCAGGAAAGCTCCGAGAAAAATAAAGTCTTAATACAATCAGCAAATCTTCGCAAAACTATGGAAGAGAACACTTCTTTCCCTATGAAATCTAACCTAAGAATCCAGCTACATTACCCTTGTATCTATGGCTTTTATACTCCTCTCAATGTGATCCGCATTAAAGTTGATTGTAGCGTGCCCTTACGTTAGGATCAATTCTGCTCAATTCATGCGGTTTTCACGGTGTCGGTACATGTTAATTGGTGTGCCGGTACATGTTAACCACGGCACTTTACTTGCATGGGTGTGCGGTACATGTTGAAGGGTGTGGGGTACATGTTACTCTCGCCACTTTTACTGCATAGGTGTACCGGTACATATTTGACTCTTGGTGCTTTTCGGCGTGTTGCACTTCAGAAACTTCACGTCGGTTGCCATCATCCTCGATGATCCAATTTGCTTTAGTTTTATAAATCCTTGTACAATTATGCATTAGATCTAAAAAAAAAAGCACATGCAAGACCGAAACTTATGAAAGCAATTAAAAGTACCTATTCTCATGCAAAATGTGAGCAAAGTGTGACTTGAAGGTGCTAAGTTCTGATGTAATTATTGCTCAATTGTGTATTCAACATGTCCTACACTACGCTCGTTGCCTCAAAAAATGTGCAAATTCCGACGTGGTAGCTAGATTTCGTGAGACGATTCCAACGGTGAAGTTCATTTCATCATCCGAGATCTAGAAAAATTCAGTTTTGACGAAATTGCTATTTTGAAGTGCAGAGTCTTCGGGGTTCGCAAGTGTTATTTATAACATAAATAGATGGGAGTGAGAGGTAAATCGTTGAGAGACTGAGATAGAGTAAAATATAATGAATGAGCAGCTCACTTAGCAACACTTCTCTATCGGAGGGATGAGGAGTGGATAGAAGAAGCTAGTTCGAAGGGATAAAGCATTGAGGCTAAGAGTGAAAGAAAGGGAGGGCATTTGGCCAGATAATCCGCTCATGAGGGATCGAGGGGGTTGATCAAGGTCATGGAGGTAAAGGAAAAGAAATGGGAATAGAACTGCTCCCAAGAGTTGAAGCACTGGTATCTTCTGAGAAACACGAGAAGGAGATCAAGGCTACCATCGAAAAGAGGGATGAAAGAGCTAGAGTCCACCTTGAACTACAGGGAAAAATTGTGGACAGAGAGCATAGATCTAGTGAACCAAAACATGATAAAGATGTATCAAGCCCAGGGTGAATTTTAGCAGTCCCTAAACTCCATTGGTCAGAGGCAAAATGAGCTTATCAAGAAGCATATCAGAACATAAGAGTGGTACCTCTTTGACAAGGATGGAGGTGGGTCAATTGGAAAACCAAAACCCTCCATACTTGAGTTCACACCTTCTAATGCTAGTTGCAAGTATGAGCCAGTAAACCTCAAGCCCTCAAAATCCCAATACCATAGAAAGACAAAATAACTCTCTTTGTCACCTCTTCATCCCATTTCTCTATCTTCTACATAACCTGAGCTCTCTCTCTCTCTCTCTCTCTCTCTCTCTCTCTCTCTCTTGTAATCTATAAAATGTAATTATTCACTCTTTATAAATAAAATGGCAGTTTCTGAAATTTGTGTACAATCTTTCTTTATTTTATTTTTTTAAATTTAAAACTATGAGAAATAAAATAAAAATAAGGTGAACTTTGTTGTTACGAATAAATGAGAATTAGTGTGTTAAATGCCATGAGTTGAAATTTTGGATGTTATAGCAAATCTTGTGAAGAAATTTGTGATTGCTTACATTTAGGAATGATTAATTTGTTAAAATGTTGGTGTTATTATTGTTGATCAAGTGAACTGAATAGTGTGAACAAAATGAACTGTAAAGCTTAACAATAACATAAGAAAATGTTTTAAACCAAACAAAGCTGAAATACTAAGATGCAAATAGGCTGAAAATTAGAGACTGAATTTTAAGTTGTGATGTCAAGAATAAATAAGCCAAATTTTTAGATTCTGAAAAAACTGAAATTGAAATCAAAGCTAGTAAGGTTATTAATTCTAGTCAAATTTATGATGCAGTTCGAATGACTAAGCCTTTTGATGATGAGAAGTACCTTAAACAACGATTGTGCTTAGGTTAGAAAACTTTATAGGACTTATTATCATAAATCATAAAGTCCTAAAACTTGTTGCGTATTTTCAAGGCGAAATCCTAGGCATCATAACCAGCAGAAAATGATTTAGGCCATCCTTGGACAATTTGAGACTTTCAAAGCACATATGATATGCTATATGCATATACCTTAGTACCTATTTTGTGCCTAATGTCAGTTTCATCTCATCATAGCCAAAAGAAGAGGCCACAAGCCTTCTTTAAGTCTTACCATACAGTAAATAATCCTTAATTTACTCAAAATTGTAGATTAGTGCAGCAGAAATGATCAAGAGGATAAGTTTGGGGGAGTACAAATTTGAATTAAAAGGAAGGAAGAATAAGGAGGAGAAAGGGAGGCAAATTAAGAAAAGTTGCACTAAAGGAAGTGCGAAAACAAAAAGTTAGAAGCTTTAAAGAAGGATAGTTTCAAGGTGAGTTTTGGCAGCCTATTGACCTTGAGCAATTAAGTCCTTATGGGAGCTATTGACTAAAGCTTGATGGGGGTGGTAAGAAAGCAAAAGGTAAAACGATTGCACTCTCAAACACAGAAAAAACGAAAGACGAGAAAATGACATGGAGCATAATTGAAAATAGTAGTGGAAGAGAAAAAAAATAATACACAGAGGAGGAAATGTAGAAAAATGCACCAGATCTAGTTTGGGGATGCTTGAAGGGCTAGTTTAGCAGAAAAATAGGATGAGCAGTGAAGGCAAAAAGTTGACAAAATGAATGCGGCTTAGGTAAACTTGAGCCTAAAATGTCTAGTTATCTACCAAGTGCCCTAGCCATACATTACAAGTTCAAAAGACCTATTTGATTCTGAGGGGTGTGTTATGTCTACATTATGGAGAATAATATGAACAACAAGCCTATATGACTTAAATTACTCTAAAAGAATGTCGTCACAAGCTAACTCTCATAAAGCTACCTAATGCGCAAATTAGTCGCAAGGAAAGACCCATTACACACTCACATAGTCAAAATTTGTGTTGTTTGTTAACTATGAATTACATGCTGTAGTAAATGATTTAAATTGAAAATTTTCAGGATCTTGAAAATGAAACTTAATTAGAATTGATGCCACAACTGAAATACTACTAAAGCCTAAATGTTGATATGATTGAAAAGATGATTTAATTGAAAAATGTCTTTAAAAATTGATTTTTATTGTTTGAGGACAAACAAATAACCTTTTCGTTGCTTGAGGACAAGCAAAAACTTTAAGTTTGGGGAATTTGATTAGTCTAAAACTCATATGTTTTTAAGCTCATTTTTCAAGTATATTTCAAGCTTAAAAAGTTCATTTTAATGCAAAATTATAGAGCTTTCACCCAGATTTATGTTTTACGGGAACTTAAGGAAAAGAAGCATAATTTAGCATAAAATGGAGCAGAAATCGGCACTGTGCAGAGAAAGAACCAATGTTGCGACATCAGATTTCCATTGTCGCGACATTATGAGGAGAAGGTCTTGACGTTATAGCAATGTCGCAACATCAATTGAAGAGGAAAAGGCAAAGATTTGTTAGTAACCATAACATCGCCCAGAGCGACCCAGCCGGTCGAACTAAAGTAACCATCCAATGTCGCGAAATCGCCCGAAACGCAGCGACATTACTGCGATGGGAAGAATGAATTATTTAAATGTCACGACATTACTACGACATCGTGGCGACATCAGAATAAGCTTCAACCAGTGGAGGCATCAGCTAAACACTGTCGCGACATCAAATCAATGTCGCGACATCAGCCAAGGCTTGAACACTGGAGATCTAAACGTCTTATGTTGCGACATCGGATAAGTAATGTCGCAACATCCAATCAAAGTAGCCTGGGTGATGAGACAAGTCAAATGTCGGGACACAGAATAAATGTCACGACATCAGCTAAAACATTAGCATAGCACTTCAGAGCGACGAGATTCAATGTGTGACATCACATTTAAAATCAAACTGTGAGGCAAAATCGTAACATCAACAAGTGAACTACAAGCATTGTCGCAACATCAAGGAAAAAATGTAAGAGCAAAGGCATCAATAAGCTATGTTGCGACATCAACTCGGTGTCGCAACATCAATCAAATGTCGCGACATCTAAACAGAGAACTATAGCAATGTCGCAACATCAAACCTGAGCATCTAAGTTGAAACACTACAGAGTAGTGTCAAGACATCAATTCAATGTCGCAACATCAACTCAATGTCGCAACACAGGAAAGGCAATGTCACGACATCAGAATTAGTCTACAACACTAAATCTTAATGTTGCGACATCATCACGACATTGACTTATCACTGAAAATTGAGAATTACCTAACAGATTTTCAATGTCGCAACATCAGATGCAACCCACGACATTGACAATTATGATGTCGTGACATCACCTACGACATCGTGACTAGGAGTATGTTTTAGGCTTTTTGAAGTACAGTTCTACCTCGTTTTTAAAAAGGGCTCCAAGATCTAAGCCTTATAAATAAAGCTCCACAGGGAATTAGTCTGGAGCTTCGCGAACTGGAATATCTGGGTAGCTAGAGTCTCTTTTGTATATTATTTTTCTTTTTCTTTTTTTATTTATTTTTTGTCGGTTTAGTTTCAGCTTACATTCTAGTTAGTATTTTCTTTGGATTTGAGCAATGATCTAAGCTAAAGTTTTGAGTTGGGTTCATTGTAAAATTTGGTTTTCATTACTGTCTGATTTCAATGGAATTTGGAAATTTTTTGGAGTTCATTTATTTCAATTAGCTTGCAATTTCAGTGAATTTTCTTGATTAGTTGATCAACATTCATAATCACGGTATTGGCTCTTGAGCTCCCTCTAGGAATGGATTAGTGAAATTTAGTTATGTTTTTATGCAACTTAAAAGAATGTCAAAGTTAGAAATCTTGAATTTATCTAATTAGTGTTGTTCTTGAAATTAATTGTTCTTAATATTAGTAGCTTGTACCTAGAAATGAGTTGTATCTTGCTCTGATTTTCAGGAGACCCTCTGAGTGACACAGAGATGCAAAATTCCTAAGAGTATAGAACAGTTACTTGGGGGTATGCTAGACTAATATTGTCACGACTAATGAACTCTGAAATATTACTCCGATAGATCACTAATTTACTCATGGTGTGAGGAATAGTTGGTTGATGTATCAATTTAATTGATAGAGAGTTTCTCCTGCATTTGATGCAATGATCTTGATCAGTGTTAGCATAAATCTAAACAAAAGATATAAGTTTACTCAAATTAGAAGGATGAGATGTTAATTAGATTAGAGAAGGCTTGCATTGTTCTGTTTATAGGGGCAAGAATTCTTCAGTCCTAGGAATAGGGTGTGAAGTACTGGAAAGGAAAAAAACCCAGTTTCTAGAAGAGGATTATATCCTACCAATGCTTGATTAGACTCATAATATACGGAAGGAATATGGTTATCTAATTAGTGATGTATAGTGTATAGAGGAATCAAGTATACTACCTTGCATCTTTGAGAAACAAAATTTAGATATGGATGTACTATGTTTATAAAATGATGCAAAAATTATTAATTAATGCATTGATCTATTTCCCATATTTAGCACACTAAGATCTCAATTACACATTTCATTTTGAATTTTGATATAGTTATAGAATTTTTTAATCAATGATTCTTTCTTTAAGCAAGCAATAATTTTGTACTTTTTAAGTTCAAATAATGCAGAATCTTGAGTCGTAGGGTAATTTATCTTTAGATCGTTCATCGATCTTAAACAAATCAATTTTGATATAGTTATAGAATTTTAATCAATGATTCTTTCTTTAGCTTAAACAAATCAATTTTGTACTTTTAAGTTCAAATAGTAAGAATCTTGAGTCGTAGGGTAATTTATCTTTAGATCGTTCATCGATCTTTATGGAAATGATATCTGGACTTAAAATCTATTTTTATTACTTGTATAACCTATGCACTTGCAGAAAATTAGACCTAATATAAATTTGCATTATTACATACATATCAGAAAACATTTCTTATAATTTTTAGTCAAACAACAAGATTTTGGCATTCCTGTTGAGGATTGAATAGTCTCTTGTGGTAATGTTAAAAATTGGTTGTAGTTTTATGGTCTACTTTAAAAATCAGATATATATCAAGTTTATGGCCACTGCAGGGGACTAAATAGTTCTTGACATTAGTAATAGAAAGTTGGAATATATCAAATAGGTCTTAGGTCTTATCCAACATAATAGAGACAAGTTTCATTGGCCAAGAGAGAGGCCAAATTTAATTGGAGTAGAAGTGGGCATGGCGGTGAAGAAACACCAACTTTCTTCCTAAGCTGCAGAAAATGGTTGCTGTAGAGCATTCTTAATGTGGATGGACCCCACCATTTGGTTGGGGTGGAGATTCATTTCCTGTAAAAATAGGCCTAATATGGCCGAGGTGCAGGGCCATTGAAATAGACATGCATTTGTACCTCCAACCTTAACCTTAATAGCCCTTTCACCTTTAATAGTCCTTTGTAAAATTCCACAAATTTTCTTTTATTTTCTCATATAGCCTTAGACTGAAACCTGAAAAGTACTAAGAAAATTAAAAACAAACAAAGTAAAATAGAAAGAAAAAGTTGAAATAAAATACAGAGGAAAATAGAGAGGAAAAGTTGAAGTAAAAAACTAAAAATAAATAAAAAAATAGGTTTAAATTTAAAAAATTAATTCCACATGTTTATTAAACCCATTTTATTTATTTCTTTTTATTAATATGAGATTAAGAAATTTAAAAAATATGTAAGTGCAGTAGATTTTATTTATTTGATTTGATTTTATATATTTTTACAATAAAATCAAACATAGAGAAATTACTTTATAATGAGGCTGGTAATTTTTAGGCATGTGGGCCCTTTTTTTATTTTATTTTTTATTTTTTATTTTTTATAAACCATCTCATTCTAAATAAATAAAAAATAATATTACCCTATAGATTTATTGGTAAAATTATCAATTTTATGTTGTTACAAACATTGATGTTGTAAAAACTTAATGTCACTAGAAATTAAATTACATTTAAATCATAACATTATCATAATTAAGAATGCTATGGTAATCACTTAATTAATCAAGTGTTACTCTAGCATAATATCAAAATTAAAAAAATTAATGGTAGACAAAAAAAAAAGTAGTAATCCTTCATACTACTTGTAAAAGTTAGTAAGTTGTGATTGCACTCTCTACATATTATCCAGAAAAAAGAAGTAATCAATTAATTATAAGTAGTTAATTAAATCATAATATCAAGAATTCCACGATAAAATCCAGAATTCCTGCAACAAAATTTTCAATTCTCTGGCAAATTATAGACCCCAAATTTGGGATGGTCATAGATTTTATGGAATAATAATAATCAACTTTTTTTTCTTTTAGAAGGAAGGAAGTTTGATTTATTTTTTCAAAAAAGGAGACGTCTAGCAGAAATGGGGGCTAGATTTTAGAGGTATCAAGGGGACGAAGATCCAGGGGAGGAGAGAGGAAGATCGGGGAGGAGAGAGAGGGATCAAGAGAGAAGAATGGAGTTAGAAGCTGAGGATGGTCGTTAAAGAGGGAGTGAGAGTGGTCAGAGAGAAGAAAAGAAATCCCTTGAGATTGTCGCTCTTCTTTAGTAGCTTTATCACTTTTGCTATTAAGTTCATCTCATGCATGGGATTCAGTGGTGATTTTTCTGTGTTTTTCTTTTCTCTTATTTCTTTGCATGGATATATTATTATCGTCTCCATATCGTTTGAAAATCACTCTTTTGTTATTGATGATTCACCTTATTCCTGCTTTCATTTTAGGATTTCTGGATTACAGCAGAAGGCTTCATGGGCTGCGTAGGATATCCTAATGAGTTCCAATTATCTTTTGAGATCCATTCACAGTTGAACCAATTTTTTTTTTTTTCTTCTTTCGGTGAATCTTGAGATATTTTGTCATTCTTTGTTATATTTTATTATTGCGATAGGGTTTGAAAAATAAGGCTCGCGACCCCCTTTGCCAAGCGAGAAAGAGTCTAGCCAGTGAAACCACGAAGGCCATTAGTTGAATTCCAAAGGAGAGGCTTGCGATCAGGCATTCGGCCTCTTTAAGCGACATTCCCGGCCTTTTGGGTCGACTCGGAAGAGATTAATCCGGCAGTACAAAAGGCCACTTATGGGAAGTCTCCTGAGTACGGAAAATAAAATAGTCCCTAATAATATATCATTCCATGAGTCCGATGAATCTCACTAATGAGGAAAGAAAGACAAGATTAGATCAGCACCAAATCAGATCTCCCAGTAAGGAAGGAAGATTATCCCAAATAAAAATTTACCCTTTCTATATCACATACCAAATCAGTCTGATTTGTAATAAGAAATATCCCATCAATGGGAATGAATCTAATTAGCATCCAACTAGGAGAATATCTCTTATAAATACAAAGTCCTCATCGGTGAAGAATGCGCACACATTAGCCCTCTAAGTAGTCTAAGCGGTCTCTCTTTTCTCTCGAAGAAGCTGACTTAGGCATCGGACGACCACGGCGCAACCCTCTCGACCCACTTTCATTCTTGTGTTTGTAGAGGAGTGCTACGACCAAGGTTTCTGAATCGGTATTACGGTCGTACTTCAACCCGAGACGATCAAAGCACATCCCGGCCGGTCGGCAATCGGGTCGACCCGGCTGACCCTAAGCTCTCGGTTGAAAAAGGTATCTGTCGATTGGCGCCGTACGTAGGAGCAGCCGAGTTACGATGCGGAGAATCTATAAACACACAAACATTGGGAATTCGAGTCCTAATTATTGAAGAATTGGATTGGGGAGGTCGAGACGCATTGAATACATGTGAAACTCCTTTTGGACCTCATTTGAGCCTTGGAAGGCAAAAAACATTAGTCGGACTTGGACAAACCCCTGATGTGGAGCTGCCATATTAATTTTAGAAAGTTTGCTTTATTTATTTTACTAAGATTTGCTTTATTTATTTTAGAAAGTTTGCTTTATTTATTTTAGGAGAAGATTTGGCATTTTATTTTAGAAAGTTTGCTTTATTTATTTTAAGTTTTCTTTTAGGAGTTGCTTTTTGTAATTTAGAAAGTTTCTTTTCCTAGTTAAGTAAATTCTTTTTGATTTAGAAAGTATTGGGCTATATCCCCCGTAATGTAGTCTTTTGACAATTAGTTCAAGTTTAATAATATTTTCAGATTTCTCTTTTAAGAGTTCTCTCTTGTTCTCTTATCTCTTGGGTGGATTCCCTTGGGGACGAGTTCGTGGCTTCTCATACCTAGGTGGATTCCTTGGTGGCAAAGTCTTTGTTCGACTTATCAATCAACCCGTCCATAGTTGATTGTGGCGCCTTCACTCCATCATCTATCCTGTGTGGATATTTTTAGTAACCCATTAATTAACTACTCTTGTGCAAACTCTACTCTCCTCACCATCTCACATTTTCTTTAAACTTTCCATAACCAAATTATCAACATCAACCCAAAACTTTCCAATCTTGTTCCATACTACTAAAACCTTCCTAAATACCCATTTTCCCCTTATATACCATAAATTCACCTTTCTTAACTTAGAAAATCTCCAAAATTCGTCCATAACCTATTTTGGCCCAAGAAAACTACCCCAAACCCATATTTTGACTTACCTAAACTTGGATCATCATCACGGTCTCAACCTTGCATCAAAAGTGGTATCGAGCTCAAGGATTGATGGGTGATCATAAGCTAAAAGTATTCTTAGTTTAGGAGACAAGAGTCCTAATCACTAGTTCAAGTAGTTCTCAATCCCATTTAGCATTGCTGATCTTGAATCTGTGGTTCAACGTCTACAAAAGCATATGGCTATCAATGATGATCCTATGCGACAAAGACCTTCATGGAAGGTGAAGGTGATGAAAGTTTTTGGCGAGAGCGTGCCGCCTGGCCAAGTTCGAGATTACTTGAGGCGCGAAGCCTAAAGACAAACATTCAAGAGAATATGATTATGGAGGAAGGTACTGAAAGATCGATACCGCGATGATGATTACTATGAGAAGCGTAATAATGATGAAAGTTCGATTCAATCAAAGTTTGATATTCGAATTTGAAGGAAGAATGCATGCTTATGACTTCTTGGATTGGCTTAATACCGTCGAACGTGTCTTTGAATATTATGATCCCCCCGAGAAGCAAAAAGTGAAGTTGGTGGCTACAAAGATGTGCAAGAATGCTTCTATTTGGTGGAAAAACATGAAGAGACAACGTGAAAGAGATGGTAAAAAGAAGATTCAAACTTGGGGAAAGATGAAGAAAGAACTAAAAGAAAGGAAATTACCTTCCTTCAACTCTTGCCAAGACATCTACCTCAAAATTCAGAACTTTAAGCAACGAGATTTGAGTGTGGAGGAGTATTCTGCTAAGTTTGTAAACTTGATTATCAAAGGAGACTTGCAGAGGCTAGAAATATGTAACCCACCACTACATTCTTGGTTTGAGATCTAGTATTCTTTAGAGTTATTTTTGCAACCATATAATATCTTCAAGATGTGATGAAACTTGCTTTGAAAGTTGGGACTAAAAGTATGGAAACTCTACTACTAAGAGTGTGGCTAATGAAGGTTTGTTGAGGTTCTAATTCTTGGAGATCCTAGTGAGTAGGAAAACTACCCACACCTCGAGTAAAGTGGCCTTGTGAAATTGGCTTAAGTCAAAGACGTGTTTTAAGTGCGAAGATTGGGGCATATTGATTCTAAATGTCTAACCAAAAGCGATTGCACATAATTGAGGAAGATGAAGCCAAGGAAGAAGATGTTGAACAGTGATCGAATCTAACCATGTCCAAGAAGACAATGAGAACAAATCCTTCTTTGTCGAAATATAAGTTGGATGTTGAAGAGTAGTCGAATCTAACCATATCGAAGATGAGGAGAAGAGTTCACTACCGTCAGAATTTTGATTTGAAATCAAAAGATGTTGAGATCTGGCTTGACTTTGGTTGTTGAAGAGAGCGAAAGTGAAAGGAATTCTCACTAGAAGCAAATTGATTATAGGAATTTGTTGATGTAATGCTGAAGAAATCTGCACGGTTTTCCACTATGAGAGTATTCAACATCAAATAGACCTCATACCCGGAGTTTAGTTTTCCTAATAAGCTAGCCTCTATGAAGAGCCCTAAGGAGCATGAAGAGTTTAAAACACAAGTTGATTATTTTCTTGACAAAGGAGCTTGTTCAAGAGAGTGAAAGATTCCTATGTGGTTGTATGTTGGAGCATGAAAAGATGGATCTTGGAGTATGTGTTTTGATTGCCAAGTTTTTTTCAACAACATTTTTATTCATGAGGAAGCAAGATTCGGCAAAGGCGAGAGAGTGGAACAATGAAGACGAAGAGCATATGAAGGTTATCGGTAGTATTTGATCGGGGAGGATGGATTAGATTACGTGATAAAGAGGTGTTCTGCTTATCGAAAAAAAAAAAAAGAGGTGTTCAAGTTGTGCACAAGAATAGATGGTTCTTAAGATTATTGAAAGATCATAAAGAATGCTTACAAAGGTTAAATTGTCCAGGTATTGCAATATCTTGCCTACATTCAAGGTTAAAGTTTGGGGCCTTATCATGAGTGAAGACTTGAGGGCCAGTCTTTTTCCCAACTATAGGGGGTTTGATGCGGGGTATCTATAAACACACAAACATTGGGAATTGAGTCCTAATTATTGAAGAATTGGATTGGGAGTCAGAGCGCATTGAATACATGTGAAAACTCCTTTTTTGGACCTCATTTGGGCCTTGGAAGGCAAAAAAACGTGGTCAGACTTGGACAAACCCCTGATGTGGAGCTGCCATATTAATTTTAGAAAGTTTGCTTTATTATTTTACTAAGATTTGCTTTATTTATTTTAGAAAGTTTGCTTTATTTATTTTAGGAAGATTTGCTTTGTTTATTTTAGAAAGTTTGCTTTATTTATTTTTAGAAAGTTTTCTTTTAGGAGTTGCTTTTTGTAATTTAGAAAGTTTCTTTTCCTAGTTAAAGTAAGTTGCTTTTTATTTTAGAAAGTATGGCTATATATACCCCACAATGTAGTCTTTTGTGATCAGTTCAAGTTTAATAATATTTTCGGATTTCTCTTTTAAAGTTCTCTCTTGTTCTCTTGTCTCTTGGGTGGATTCAGCAGGGACGAGTTAAGTGGCTTCTCATACCTAGAGTGGATTCCTTGGTAGCGAAGTCTTTGTCAGACTTATCGTCGGCTTGAGTATAGTTGGTGTGAAGCCTTCCTCCATCATCTATCTTGTGTGGATCTTTTCGTTAACCCAATAAGTAACTACTCTTGTCTGACTCTACTCTCCTCACCATCTCATATTTTCTCTAAAATTTCCATAACAAATTTTCAACCTCAACTTAAACTTTCCAAATCTTGTTCCATACTATAAAAACCTTCTAAATGCCCTTTTCCCTTATATACCATAAATTCACCTTTCTTAACTTAGAAAATCTCCAAATTAGTCCATAACCTATTTTGGCCCAGAAAACTACCACGAGGCCCATGTTTTGACTTACCTAAACCTGGATCATCCATCGGTCCCAACCTTGCATCAAGTTCCTTTACAAATATATTGATTTCTCGATTCTTGATGAATATCATCACGAACACAAGCGAAGCTGTACTAATCCTCGAGGATCGCGAGATCCACCCAGGCGGCGTGAGCCGGCCGACACTCCGGCGTGTTAGAAACAATGCAGGCCAACACGGATGAGGTGGAAGCACTCCGCCTCACTAATCAACGTCTGACAGAAGAGTTATAACAACTCACCAAACATACGATGACACCGGAAGTAGCGACAAACTCGGGGAAGGTCATGACATTCCCCATGAAAGACTGACCTGTGCTCGATACTCCCCAAAGTTGGGGGTGAAGCGAGAATCCACCCCGAACCGGGGCGCGAGGACCACACCTGGCCCACACACGGAGAGGCGCGAGCAACGCCCGGAGAGTACGTTGGGGCAGAAGAAGCTGCGCCACCCTCGGCTGGAGGCGGAAACGATCATGGGATCGAGAGGTTCGGGGCCTCCAGCAAGAGCTCGGCCAGGTGTAGGGAGGGTAGTAAGAGGACGCTCGACACGATGGATATTTTGGTACAGCAAGGCTGGGTCGCCCTACACGGCCAGTACTCCACTTCCCCCTTCGGCCAGTTCAAAATGCCATAAAATTGGAATGGATTACCGATGGCACCGGGGATCAGATTGATCATCTCGAGCACTTACAAAAACAAATGGAGCTGCATGTGGAGTATCAAAGATCCGGTGCGATCTGGGGGCTTCGCTATCTACGAAAGGCCCGGTAGCAGCATGGTTCAACTCCACACGTCATCAGATTTCTTCATTAGGAGTTATCCATTGCATTAGTCTCCTTCATTGAGGCAGGCGTCTGAGAAAGCCCGGTTATCATTTGCGACTATTAAGCGGGCTTGCAAGAAGCACGAGGTCTTATGTCCAACTATTCAATGCGAGTCCTAAAGGTAGACATACCCGATGAAAAGGATTTGCGATCCTTTGCATTCATTGCGGCTTAGGAATACGTGAAAGATGCGATGTTTTCCGTCTCAAAATCCCAGCAGCGTAAGTAGAGGTGCTATAGCGAAGAAGTATATTAGCAATTGAAGAAGCCCTCGTATCCAAAAGAGGCTCCTCCACCCATAAAAGCGGGACGGACAAGCGGTGGCCGAAGCAAGAGAAGCGAGTGAAGCGTCTCGAAGAATTGAAGAGCGGTCCCGAAGAGCGTGGCTTCGAGATCGTGCAGGACCCACCGCAATCCAGAGAGGCGACGGCGTTATTCGCGGCGCTTCACCCCACGGCGACCTGGTATCACGAGGTCTGAGAAGTCACAGAAACATCTGATTCTGAGATGGCTAACCTGGTGAAGTCAAACCCCGCGACAGAGACAACTCAAGATGTGCGAGGTTCCATAGGGACTACGGACACGCACGGACGTGCGCACGGCTCAGAGAGAAATAGAATGCTTGATGCAGGCGTGGATACCTCAGGCGGCTTTATATCCAATCGGATCCGAGTCAAGCTCGCAACGAGGTTCCGCCCGACAGCCACCACCTCGTGACGACGACTCGGCATGTGACCTTAGTGAAATCCGAGGTCATCTGGGGATTTGCGGGAGGAGGAATCTGGCTCGGCACGGAAGTCCCACCTACGCGGCATCGGGAGCAGCGGGGTAACGGAGCCTGGCGGTGTCTAAACTACCACGACTCGACATGTCAATCACATTCTCTGACTCAAATCTGGAGGGGTGCCAACACCCTCATGACGATCCACTGGTAGTTCGCGCAGTAGTGGCCAACAAAACCGTTCATCGGGTCCTAATTGACAACGGGAGTTCAGCTGACATCATCTTCGTCAGCCTTCGATAAAATGGGCATCGGAAGGGAGAGACTGGAGCCCGTCAGCGCTCATCTGCGGGGGTTCTCTGGGGAAAAGGTATTACCTCTAGGCTCAATACAACTGGTACTCACCTTGGGAGATCCTCCATGTCGGAGTGGCAGCACGGCAGATTCTCGTCGTAGGCGCCCCAGATGCTGCTTACAACATGTTCAGCGGCAGACCCTCTCTCTATGCCATAAAAGCCATCCCCTCATACCACATGATGATCAAGTTCCCTCAGGTAAACGGAGTGGGAATGGTTCGAAGGGAGACCCGACGGGTGGCGAGGGGAATGCTACTCGGCGTCCATGGGAAGCAAAAAGCAGTTGACCTTATGCACGGATGAGCTCGACATGCGCGTGACAGAGTGTTCACCCAAGCCATCGGAAGAAGCTGGAACCGTATTGGACGATGACCGGAGCATCTACTTTATATCGGATCGAGTTATCGAAAAGACCGCAAAACCCCCTTATCCATATTTTAAAACAAAACAAACCGTCTTGGCGTGGGAAGCGGCGAATATGGGAGAGATGATCCCTACGATAATCACTCCACAGGTGAGCGTGTTACATCCTTCAAGCCAATCAAACAAAGAGGAGGCTTATTTCGAGCCGAGCCATCGCGAAGAAATTAATGGCTCCACTCAGTAGAGCGTCGGGGAGGTAGAATACCACTGGCGGTTGGCAATGTAGTACTCTTCAAAAAAGCCAACGGCAAGTGGCGACTCTGCATCGACTTCACTGACATCAACAAAGCATGCCCAAAGGACAGTTTCCCTCTGTTGCGAATCGACCTCATCGTAGATGCCACCGCAGGCCATGAACTCCTCAGTTTCATGGATGCCTTCTCCGGCTACAACCAGATCAGTATGGACCCAGGAGACCAAGAAAAGACGTCGTTCGTCACAGCGCAGGGAACTTATTGCTATCGTGTGATGCCTTTCGGGCTCAAAAACGCAGGAGCCCCATATCAGAGGTTGGTGAATCAGATGTTTGAACAGGTTAGAGCTGTATGGGAAGTATACATAGATGACATGTTGGTAAATCCACCTCAATTTGGGCTCCCACCAGCCCATCTATCGAGCGTTCGGATCTTGAGAAACTACAACATGGCCCAGATCGACTAAATGTGCCTTCGGAGTATCGGCAAAGAAAAATTCCTAGGTTTATAGTCAACCACTTGAGGTGAGGCAAATCGGACAAGATAAAGTTGTACTCGACATGCCTTAGCCATCGAGCATAAAGTCGGCGCGGCGGAAGGATTGCGCCTTAAGCCAATTCGTGTCGAGGACAAGTGATAAATGCAGTGCTTTCTTCCAAGTCTGAAGAAGGCCTTTCCAATGAGATACAAAGTGCGAGCTTGTTTGACCTTGAAAACATATTTAAGCTCCCAGATTCTAGTAAGTTCTATTGAAGGGGAGCTCCTTACCTATACGCCGTTTCGGACTATAGGCAGTCTTTGTCCTAAATGAGAGACAAGCGAAGTATAGCACCGGTTTACTATTGCAGCCGAGCTTTGAGAGGAGCGGAGGAGAGATACCCAAGGATGGAGAAACTAATTCTGGCCTTGGTAACCTGCCCGAAAACTCCGCCCTTACTTCCAGGCTCACACCATAGAAGTCCCAACGGAATACCCGATGAAGCAAGTGTTACATAAACCAGAAGTCTCCGGAAGGTTGATGAAGTGGGTCATAGAGCTGAGTGAGTTCGACATCAGATACAAACCAAAACCGCGATAAAAGGGCAGGTCTTAGGAAGCTTCATCATGGAGTTCCGCACTGACGGAACATGCTCGAGCAGCTCAAACGAATGACCTCCCCGCCTGGAAACTCTCTGTAGATGGAGCTTCGAACGCACAAGGGAGCGGAGCAGGTCTAATCTTGACCTCTCCGGAAGGAATAGACATAGAGTACGCACTCAGTTGGATTTGGTCCTCAACAGCAAGAAGTTCTCATGGTAGATCATAGAGGCCTGAATCTGTGATGATGGACTAAAAGATATATACAAATTTATGAAACACCATTACCCAGGACTATTGTCTAATCCCCGACAATAATGCCATGAAACTTGTTAGTTATATTTCTTTACCAATTATACTCATTAAAATCGGTTTCCTTAAGATTAGATAAATTTCTTTACGATTTTGATCGAATCCTGAGTGCACGGAGTCGAACAAGTATTAAAATGGATTTAAGTCCCGGTCTCGATCCTAAAGATCCTCGAATTATCAATCAACTACCACATTAATCAAATTTCACACTATTTGGACTCTACATGGCTTAAGTGAAATCAGCTTAGAAGCCTTAAAATATACAAGTCTCTAAGATATGTGAATGGATAACAAATAAACTAAAATTTAAAAGAATCAGAATAAAGAATAGTAATGAAAATAAGCTGATGAACCTTTATCTTTTAAAGGAAACGTGAATACACTACTATTGTGAAAAATCAATTTACTGCTTAGTACTATAACTGCTTCATGAACCATAGATTTACAAATCGATCCGAGAATATGGTAGTGCAGCTAGATCTCTCCAAACTCACTTTGGTATTTCATCATCTAATTTTCCTTATTCTTTTGAAGACAGAATTAGATAACTACTTTGTCTAATTGCCTTGTGCGGATATTTTCTTTTTCAATACTTAATAACCAAAGCGTGGACTATAAACCATAGCTCCCAGGAACATGGGTATAGCATGGGTTACTCTTTCTTGGTTTCTCCTCCTCTAAATTAGAATAGTTCATCCTTTCCTTGATTAGATCTCGGCTAACACGGGATTAAGTCTTTGTTCGAATTGGTGAATCTACTGCTTGTTTAATTGGATAATTCATTCAACTCATTCTTGATTTCCAAGTGAGAGAGGATTTGTCGAAATAAACTCCTGAAAGCTCATTAGATCTCGATATTAGGTTAATATACCCTTGAGAATTGTTCATCGCTCTCGAGTTGCCTTCTGTGTCACTTTCAGGGCCTCACGAAATCAGTATGAAGCAATGCTACGGCAGTATAAGACAACGATATTGGAATCAGTGAAAACTCGCAACGGAAAACATATTTTCAAGGCGAAGTTCGATAGCACTGAATTTGATACGTAGGAAAGATAAATTCTAACAAAGAGTTGCTCAATGGGCGGGTTCTAAATTCTTGAATTACACACTACGGTGGTTATCGATCAAAAATACATCCCTTGTAATAATGAAAGCTGAGTCCGAATTCGGGAGGTGTACGAACTTGAACAACCGGATAGTAATTTGAAATGAAATGAATTACGCATTCGACTTATGCTTTAACAAGCTGTCGTTCGAATCAGAAATAAAAATAAAATCTACTCTCTATTACTTTGACGACAAAATGAAACAAAACTAAAACTAAAACAAAAAAGAAAAAAATAGCAAAAATGAGCCTTAGGCTACGGATCTTTAAGTTGCGTGCGCTCATTGTTGCTTTCTTTCGGTAGTAGGCTGGCGTATTTATAGGGTTTGGAAGTTGGGCCTAGCACGATGCACCTTTTTGTGGATTTCAAAATAAGCGGCCCATTGTTTGTTCATGTCGCGAGCTCCATTTGTTTATGCGCGACCTTGATGATGTCGCGACCTCTTTCACGTCAGCGACTTCAGCATTCGCTATTGGTACGTGCGATGTCGACTGTCATCGTCAGCGACTTCACCTTTACGCATTGTGATCTCTTTTGAGTCGCGACCTCAATCATATGTGGCGACTTACGTTTATGCCTTGTCTCTAGTGAGAAACTTTTTTATATAATTAGCGACTTGCGCTAACACCCTTGGATCTGATGTCGCGATAGCTGGCTGATGTCGTTACCTTCTTTCCTTGCTGCTGATGTCGCGACAGCTGAAGGACGTCGCGACGTCTATTCGAATGCGGTGATTTACGCGGCGGTTGAAGGCGTCGCTGACCATGATTCGCCGGAGCAGAATATCCGCGACTCTTTGAATAACTGCGATTGATGTTCGACCGCTTGGCCGATGTTGCGACATCTTACGAGTGATGTTTGATGTCTCCCATACATTCGTATGCGTGACCTCCATGTTCAGTCTCTTTGAAAATCTTTTGTCGCAACTTCTATTCAATGCAGCTACCTCCATGTCTACTGCTAAGTTTTTATTTCTATCGCGACCTCGAAATGGTGTCGCGACATCATGTCTGCTTCTTCATTATTTCTTGGTCGTCTGATTTGGAGTTTCTGTTGCGACCTCCTTTTACTTGAGAAGGTTGTTCTTGTGGTTTTGTAGTCAGCTCCTTGTAGCGACCTCATGAGTAGCATGCAGCATCATTTTCTCCTTTTTGGTGTCGCGACATCGCAATGATATCGCGACATGAGACCTCTTCATTTTACTTAACTGCTTTTATTCTAGACCAACTCTATTTGTCTCAACTCCCTTGCTGAGTCCACATTGTCAGTTTCCACTGCTAAGCTTTTAATCTTGTCGCGACCTCGTGATGTTGTCGCGACATCATGCCGTCCCTGTGCGAGCTCCAAACTGCAACATTCTTCCATTTTTATTCAACCAGTCATTCTCATTTCAGCTCTGCCACCTTCTGCATCTCTCTACTACAATAATCTCCTTTCTTATAAATTCCCTGCTGAATAACAAATTGGTAGATTTCTTCATATTACGCATATTAATCATTCTTTTAGATTTAAATCAAACGAGAAAAATGGACTAAAAATAGATGACTTTTAAGCTCATCAAACTCCCCAAAACTTGAAGTTTTAGCGTCCTCGAAGCAAAGAAAAGAAAAGAGTTTGTTTGTCCTCGAACAAAAAAGAAAGTACATTTACGATACATTTTTCTTTGATATGACCAATTTAGTGAAAAACTAGAAATTGCATTCTTTTCTGTGGATTCAGCTTCAAGTCGAGATCAAGGTTAGTTTTTACTCTATCTATCTGAAAACCAAATTGTTGATGTTTCTGTAGTATGGATTAATTGATCCTGCTGAAATGTAAGTTGGTTTTCTTTCTCATTTCCTTAGTGAGTCAATTAACCCTTAGAGGATGTTCACAGTTTTGGTCTTTTCCTGATTTTCGAAATTCCATATGCTTTGTTGATATGATCTCCACTAATGTAGGTAATTCCGACCTTGAATCGTCAGTCTTTGGGCTTGTAATGTTAGGCTTGGGTAATGGGTAGGATGGATGGGATTTTTTTTTAGGTTAAGATTACCAATACTCTTTTTCCTTTTTTACTCACATACTGCCCTTTTTCTCCTTGCAATTTCTTTAATAAACTCCCCCGAACTTCATGTTTGGGGATTCATATGATTTTCTTCTATTCAAAAGCGTATGCTCCGTTCTCATTTGTAATTCAAGCTGGGGAATTTTCTTTCTCTGTCTCATTCGGGAATCTTGCAATGTTTTGTCTTTTAGGCTTCTAACACTCTTGTGAACTTTGGGTTAGTAGCTCATACCGGATGGGCATTAGGGTACTAGGTGTTGGAAACACCCCAGAGCAATTGTTAGAGAGTGTTACGAGACAAAACCTATTCCCTTAAGCTTTCTTTTCTGTTGTATTTACTGTTGTAGATCTTTTTCTCTTCATTCCCCTTTTATGTATTTTCTCCTTGAGTTCCTCAAAAATATATACTCCCCAAACTTTATTTCTTCCTCTCTCCTTGAATTCTTGGGTAATAACAGGTTCTTTACTGGAGGATTGATTCTTTAGGATGAGTTGGGGTTCAGTAGCTTATTTGAATAAAGGCTTGCTTTGGCTCAATTTCTGGAACTAAGGTATATGCATTAGCATATAAATAGGGATGGCTAGAATGGCTCAAACTTTCCAAGGATGGCCTGCATCATTTCTTGTTAGTTGTATCACCTAGGATTTCACCTTGATCAATAATCTAACAAATTCTAGAATTTGGGTTGATTAACTGTGACTAACCCTGAGGATGTTCTTGACTCATATCAGTTGATGAGGATTTAAATAATGTTATATCCAACAGGTTCATGACTCCTTTGTTCATACCCGCAAACTCAAAAACATGTTTATTTCATTTGATTGTATAACCATCATATCCACGGACTCCTTCGGCCAAATTCAAACTAATTTGCAATTTGTGCTTCAATTAAATTGCATGTCATTTGGCCCTTATTCTGCCTTTTATTTGTGTTTCAGCCCCCCTTCTAATCTAATTACTTCAACTAGTTCAGATTATGATATATCAGCAATTTTCCTTCTTGAACTAGATCCTACTATTATTTTCCCCGATAATGCGAAGCGAATCAACACATAATATAACTACCAGCAATAACAAACAATTCATTTTAAAAAAAAAAATTTTTTTTTTTTATTTGATTGATGATCAAATTTCAAGTGTTGAGAACAACATTAGGGGAGAGAGGAAGAGAGAGATCAGTCAATGGTAAGGTTTATTTTTTCTTTTTGGAGGGGGCATCGAGATGTTGGGGGAGTCGGATCCAAGAAGTAGCCAAATTTGGAGAGAATTTAGGGAATTTCATTTCCATTCTCCTGCTTCTTTTGATACTCTCTCCATCCCCAGTCTTCCAAGAAGGACTAACTGTTGAGTGAGTTCAAATTTCTTATTCAAGTCATCTTGTCTTATCCCGATGTGTTCATTGTTTCTCTCCGTCGATCGTGACTTTTAAAAATTGGAAGATTATTGTTAATCAAGTCCAAATTTACACAACGAGGTTTTCTCTCTGTATTTTCGATGTCCTCCAGCTTTTTATCTCTTTCTTCTATTTTCTTCTCAAAGTCCTTAAGCAGTGACTTATATAGGAACTTGAATCCCTTGATCTGCTCCTTAGTCTTTGCTTCTTAATCTGCGTCCACATTCTTTGTAAGGTTTGAGGAGTTGAGAATCGTGATCATCTTGCCAGTTGTTATAGAATGATTCATGACTTAGCTTTAACTGTGATGAATCTTGATCTCTTTCTTCCATTTCCTTTTTAAATTTCTCCTCTTGCTGCTCCAGGATCTTTTTCATCTGCTCCTCTTTTCTGCTCATCACTTCTTCCCATTGTTGATCTCTTATTTTCATCTCAGCTTCATGTATTTCTTCTCTTATGTTCATCTCTTCTTCCCAATTTTGATCCCTTCTCTTCAATTCTTTTTCATAAACCTCTTCTTTGAACTTTTGTTGGAGGTTCCATTTCTCTTCTCTTTCTTCCATGCTCTTAGATTAGGCGAGCATTTCCATTATTGAGTTATTCCCCTGGGCTCCTCTGGAGCTTTCTCCAGGTTCTCTGAAACTACTGACTTATTGGGGAGAGACTGGCGGTGGGAATTCGAAATCTATTGGGCTTCTATCTTCTTGTTCTCTACCCTCTGGGAACATAAAAGTATTCCCTTCTTAATGTGCTTCTTGATTTTCTTCTTTTGGACCTGCCATCATGAGGGTGTCTTCTTCCTGTGTTGCATTTTCATCTTCATCCCTGGAATCTGTTTCTACTATGACCCCCTTTTTCTTTTGATTCTTTGACCCCTTGCTTACTCCCGTCAGAGTGAGTGGTGACATTTTAGGGCATTCTTCTTCTTCTTCCCATGTTCCCTACTTTGACCCTAATACATAACCTTGTGATGGTTCTTTGGATGAGGATAAAACCCGTTTATTACCATCGATACCTCATTATAGAATTTTATTAACTATCCAGCATCAATCTTGTATCTCTTCGATATGGCATAGAGAAAATTGCCTCTTGTTCTCTTCTTGTCTGAAACATGCTTGGTAGGGACAGAATAGAGGACCAAAAAATAGAAACCACACCTTTGCCTCCTCTGTCAAATCTCCACCTTTCGAGTCTTTTGCTCTCCTTTTCCTTTCTTCCACTTGCCCTTCTGGTACGTGAATTTTCTGCATGAAGCTTCTCACAGTTAGGGTTGCTCATCATTTCTTGAATTTTGATCCATTTTTTACTGTCCTTCCATCATACATCTCATTAATAGTCTTAGCTCCATAAGGCACCGAGACTCTCGACATAAATAGAGTCTCTTTCCTCCCAGCGGATTAGTAAAATTCTCGGACGGCTAGCTGCGTAACAGGACTTTTGATGTTTTGCATAATTCTCCTTCTCGTTGCTTTCTGTCAATTCCTTGAACGGTGAGATGAGTTGGTTGAAACCTCTTTCTTCTACAAATCCCTTTCCAGCATAGTGCTTTTTCCAGACGGAGAAAGCTTCATCTGAGACGAACTCGTCTTCCTCTTCTTCTTGTTGCTTTTCCTTTCCCTTTCTCCTCTGTTTGGCTTTGCATGCATTGTTGAACCACGGTTGTTTCGGCATTTGTTCTCCTTCCGGGTTCAGATGAACTTCCCCTTAGGTTTGAGTATACTCCTCCATGATTTAAACTCGGAGTTTGGGATGAGGTTGAAGGTTTGGCCATTAGAGAAATCGGAAGGTTTTTAGGAAGAGTTCGGGTTTAGGGTTTGCAAGAGTAGAGAACCAGAGAATATATGAAACTGAAAGGTTGTATTTGCTTCAAGGGAAGAGATGAGAGTGGAGGGAAGTTCTCAACAGTTGCAATTCAATTATTATTGTTAGCTCTTTATTGCTTCATTTATTTGCGCATCGCGACTTAATTCATTCCAATTGTGTGCGTCATTAAATTTAGGGCAAAATTAAAAAATACCTTGGTGGCAAAACCTTTCTCTTATGTCGCGACATGTCATTGGTTATCGCGAGATAAAGTAAAGCTATCAGGACAAATTATCATCGAGCTGCGACATCGGGTATTGATGAAATAATTGAATTATCGCGACATAGCGCTCTTTTGAGGAATGGTTACATTTTGGAAACCTTGCGATTACGTCCGCGACCTCCAATTTATGTGCGACCTCGGTTGATGTCGCGACATAACTTTTGGTTGTGACCTGTCCCCTTGTCCTTCCTTGATCTTAACTAAGTTGCCGCGATACAAGCCTGTCGACCCTGACTTTTAGTCGCGACTGTCACTGCCACCCAATTTTAATGATCGAACATCTTCTCACTTCTTATTAATTTGCACACTCTTAGCATCAATTTAATCATTCCCTCAGCAATTCAAAAATGTATTCTATATTCAATTTTCTGAAGAATTTGTTTAGGAGAAAAAGTACTCCCACTTTTCTGTCGTTATAACCTGTGAGTTCTTTGGAGATGTCCTGGAGTTGTCCTTTTCTCTCCTTCCCTTGCATTTCTGCATAAGCACTCTGCAACATTTCGGATTCAATTAAACAAAAATTAACTTCTCAAGTACTAACTAATCATTATAAGAACTGAAGAAAACAAAATCAATGTGAATTATAAAAAAAAATAAAAAATCAAAGTCTAAAATCAGAAACTAAAATCTCTATGGGTTGCCTCCCATCAGCTGCTCAGTTTTGAGTCCTTAGCTGGACTTACTGTTTTGATTCTTTCTCTCTCAATATAAACCAGTTGGAGCTCTTCCTTTCTTTCCTCCCTGCTTTGATAATGCTTCAGTCTTTGTCCATTGACTTTAAATTCTTACCCGGCTTGCTCCGTCTTTAATGTTCTTGCCAAATGTAGTACTTGACACTCACGTGTATGGTCCACTCCATTTTGGATTTTAACTTCCACAGGAAATAACTTCAATGCGGAGTTAAAGAAGAACTGTTCTCACACTCACGAACTCTTTTCTTAGAATCCTCACATTCGTACCATTTCTTTGTTTTGTCCTTGTATATTCTATGTAACATTGTCGTAGGCTTCATTTCTCGGTTCTTCAGTTCATTGAGTTAGATGATCTCTCTTCCGCTGCAGTTTAAAATCAAAGTTGACTTCTTGATAGCCCACATAGCTTTGTATTCCGGTTCGAGAGGTAGATGACATGGTTTGCGAAAACGACTACGTATGAGGACATTCCAATGAGGAGTTTTTTGAATGAGTCCTGTAGCCCAAAGTGCATCATCAAGTTTGGAGAAGACCAATCCTTCTGCTTGAACTTACAGGTCTTTTCGGGATTCTTTTAATCTCCTGTTGGAAATCTACACGTCCATTGATGCAGGGATGATAAGCTAGACTCATATATCTTGATCCCATACACCGCTCATAGTTTTGCAAATATTTTGTTGCAAAACCTCCCCCATCACTAATGATAGTCTTGGGTGTTCCAAATCTGCTCAAAATATTCTTTTGTAAGAAACTCACAAGTGTATTAGCATCATTTCTTCGGAATGACCACTTAACTTTCCACCCATTTGGAAACATGATCACTTTGCCCAGTATCTGAGGTTTCCAAATGATGAATGAGAATAGTCCCATAAAATCTATTCCCCATACATCAAATTTGCACCATTATGCCTTTTAGGGGCATTTCATTTATCTTCTTGATCTTTCAATCTTTTGGCATCTATCGCACAATTGACCATTCAGCACAATCTCTACGAAGATAGTGGGCCAATAAAATCCAGTTTGAGTATCTTGTGGTGTTCTTTCTCCAGAAAAATGCCCCCCATGTAGTGATGCATGGCATTCATTCAGATTTTACATTGTTCACTCTACGGCACATCTTCGATAATCATGTCGGCTACCTCTTTTAAATAGCGTTAGGTCATCCCCGGATGCTGGTATTTTCTTCCCATCAGATCTGAAGCTTTCTTTTGTTGGTAGCTGAATTCATGAACTACTCCACAAGCTAGGTAATTCTGTGCTCGGCATACCATGGAAGTTGGAATGACACAGCAACGATTGTTCATACGGGAAGTTCTGCGGTGAGTGCCTCCTCGGCACTGTTTCGTCCTTTCTACTCTGGACAGAGTGATCGGCTATCACATTGTCCACATCCCTTTATCTTTAATTTCCAAATCAAACTCTTGCAGTACTTGACACCCACCTTATCAGTCTTTAGCTCCAGCTTCCTTTTGACATAAAATGTTGTTGTGCATGATGCAATGTGAACACTATAACATGGGATCCCAAAATGTATGCTTTGAATTTCTCTGAAGCAAACACTATGGCTAGCATCTCCTTTTAGGTTATTGGAATAGTTTTGTGCTTCATTGAGTTACGCTAGCATAGTATAGCTCTGAATATTTTCTCTTTTCTTTGCCCCAATGCGGCCCCATTCTTTGAAATCGCGGCATCACACATTATTTGAATCCACGATCGTTAAGTGCTGACCATGATAGGTGCTTGAACCAATCGATCTTGATTTCTTGGCTGACCTTGCGGGAAATCATCAAATTAAACTTTGTGTCCTTCTCGATGTCATAGTAGTGCGGTTATTTTTAGAAGTCTTTGATGAATCTCTTATAAATCCGGCATACCCCGAAAACTTCATATTCCGGCTTTACTTGTTGTGGGAGGTGCAAGGGTTTTGATAATGGAAATCTTGGATTAGTCCCACTTCTAGCCACAATAGTGAAATTTTATGACCAAGAACAATACAACCATTTACCATGAGCGGCATTTTCCCAATTTAGTGCTAGTTGTTTGTCCTTGCATCTTTGAAATCTTGTTTCGGGTTGTTCAAACATTGTTAGCCGGACCTATACCTTTAATGAAGTCATCCATAAAATTCCACTGACTTCCTCAACCAAATCCCGAACATTGACATCATACATCATTTGGAAAGTAAGCGAGGAGCATTGCCGCGACCCGATGGCATCATACGAAGGCAAGGTACCATGGGGTCATGTGAATGGTCTTTTCTTAGTCCTCAGTGCAATTGCGAAATAAGTTTGTAGCACGAATGCGAGTCGAACAAAAATGAGGGTATCTGCTAATCTTGTCCAACATCGATCAATGAAGGGCAAAGAAATGATCTTTCACGGTTCAGCTGTGTTCGGCTTCACATGAATGTGCATACTCTCCATCTGTCTTGTTCTTGTTGGAGATGGTATTTCTTTATTCTGCGAGATCCACCCGAGTAAATCACCCTTCTTTGGAACCACATGGTAGGCTAGCAAGCATGCGAAATTGCATAGATCTAAAACCAGCATTTAACCATTTGAGCACACTCGCTACATTACTTTTCCATTCTTGGATTCGAGTCTCTGTGATGTTCAACGGAACTGCATTTTCTTCAGCGGTATTTGTGCATGCATATTGATGGGCGATACCTTTTAACTCTTCAATAGGTAAGCTATAGACTCATTATAATTCATAATTTCAGCAACCTGTTCCTCGGCATCACTAAACACAGCGAAATTATTCTTGGTTTTACTCTTTAGCGGCTCGGGTAAGCATACTTTAAATGACTTGTAGCTCCTTTAAAACTAGCCCTTCTTCTTGGTTTCTTGATGAAATTCCTTTTCTTCTTTTTGTCTCCTTTTTCATCCCATTTGTTCAAGACTCATCACTTTTCGATAGAATGTAAAGCGTGTGCGAAGAAAATGCAGATCAGGAAACCTTGAGATCTTGGAAATTCATCTCTTTTCATTGATTGAAAGTTGGGTATTACAATCATAGTAAAATCAGAGTTGTTGTATATACATCTTCTATTGACTTGATATCTTCCTTTCTATGTCTAGAATTCCTCAAACCGATTAAATTAGTGTTTACCTCTTCTCCAACTCACGAGTGAGAATTCATAACGTATCGATTAGAGTGCTCGGTTAAGGAATGGCCTTCCCGGAGGACTTGTGAATCTTCACTCCATATCGGTATGATGAAGTCAAGCTGGAAAAATAAATTACACAGCACCGGCCACATCTTCTATAGTTCCTTCGAGTTTGCCAAGGTTATCTGCCCGTTTGGAGGTACTTGATGAGTGGGAGTAAGCTCCCCCAAACTTAACTTCTTGGCAACAGAATAGGGCATTAAATTGATGCGGCTTTTTGAGTCAGAGAGAACTGCAGAGCTGAGCTCTCGATGGTGTAGGAATGGGGGAAGCTCCTGGATCTTTCATCTTTTACATTAAGTCTCTCTTGATCACTGACCTTTGCAAGTTGCGAGTAAAATTCTAATTCCTTCTTCGTGATCTTCCTCTTTTTTGCTCGTTATGTCTTTCCAAAGAATTTTGCATAGTGGCATCGAGTCACCATACAATGAAAACATGCGATCTCCCGACTTTTGAAGGTTTTCAAAACCTTACCAAGCCCATTCCTCTATCTTTGATTTACGCAGCCTCTGTGGAAATGGGGCTATGACAAATTGTTACAGGTTTTCTTCTTGCTTCTTCTTCTCACGACCAATTGTTCCTTCTTTCTTTCATTCTCCAGTGTTTTAGCATTGTATGGGCCTTCCTCTCCCTTGTTGCTTTCATCTTTTATGTCTTTTCCTCGATTCTTTCCCATACATTTGCCCATTGTAAGTCTTCGGTTCTTCTTAGGTAATCCTTTGGGAAAGGCATCTTTCATCTGGTTTTGCGGGTTTAGGACCGGTTGCCCTATTTGTCCTCAGTTCTTGAGGAGGCATTAGTGGTCTTACGAAAAATTTGAGGTGGTATTTGAGAAGCAATTTTGCAAACTTTTGTTCATGGGTTTCTTGACTTTTTGTTGTCCCCCATGAATTACGACATTTGATCTTCAAATGGTTGAGCCCTCCTACGACTGCGGTACTCGTTTACATTTTCACCTCCTTGCTTCTTTGCTGAGGAACCTTGAGTGATTCTTGATATTAGCCTGTTGAGGATACGTCCATGCCTTGGGCCTTGTGAGCCCCTCCACCATATAAAGAAAATTTTCATGGTTCCTCGATCTTTGGATGATAGTGTCTTTGCGAGTTAGGATTTGGTTTGATGATAACTTCTTGGCTCCCCAAATTGTAACCTCCTCGGCATCATAAAAACGATTCTTCGACGGGTACATCGACACTTCCTCTCAATAGTTCCCCTCTCGTGCTCCTGTTCACCAGAAGCGGTGTGCATCTTCCTCTCTTGCTTGTCCATTCTATGCATGATGGCATCTAACTTTGCCTCCATGGGTTTGTCATCTTGCTCGGCTGCAGCTCTCTTCCTACGCGATTACTTTTGAAAACTCGATGGAGCTTTCATATTGCATTCGCCGGAGTCCTGTCGGATCTCTTGCCTCTTCAGCACTCTTACGTTTGAATGCTCCACAGCATGAAGCATCAATAATGCCCTTAGATGTATCATTCAAGGCATGATACACTATGTCCATCTCGGTTTTCAAGTCTATTCCATGCATCGGGCATCTTTTCAGCAACCTTTTGAATCTCTCCCATGCTACATAAAGGCTCTCATCTTCCCCCCGCTGGAACACAATTATCTCCCTCCTTCTTTGAGGGTGGTGATGGGGGAAGAATCTGGCAAGTGAAGCTACCACAAGCTCCTCCCAAGTATCAACAGAACCATATGGTAGAGATTCTTACCATGTGGGCACAACATTATCTCTTAGAGAAAATGGGAATAAATGCAATTTTATGACCTCTGAAAGTCTCACCCATTCCTTCCTTTGTGTTTGCCATCTGAGAAACCTTCGGTGCTTTCATTTGGGTCTTACGTGGGATGACCGGTAAAGCTGTTGTTCTTGAACCATTGTAATGTGGCCCAGTTCAAAGTTATTCTGCATGTTGTAGGAGTGTCGATTGCGAAGTATTCATCTTTGAATAATAGGTCTCCAAAAGTCCTCCATTGTATCAGTGATTGGAGGCCTTGTTCTGGCTGTTGTTCTTTGTCCTTCAGTCTTGGTCTTGCCTTTCATCTGCCATAGGCGGGTTTTACGCCCTTTTCGTTTCGGCTTGAGTGTTCTCTACAGTGATGTCTGTTGGAGATCAGATCGATTACATTTCCTATGCATTAAAGTTTTCTGAAATCAAAACATACTCACATTAATAAGTTAGTCAAGCCAACAAATATTTTCAATATGGCTTGTTAAAGGTTAGTGGCGAAAATAACCGCGCCGAAAAACTATTTTGTTCTTTTTCTTTTAAATGTCAAATTAGTATTTCCTTCTTTCATCAGAATATTGATCTACTAAATTCTTTGGATCCCCGGCAACAGAACCATAAAACTTGTTAGTGGACCAAAAGATATATACAAATTTATGACACCATTACCCAAGGACTATTGTCTAATCCCCAGCAATAATGCCATGAAACTTGTTAGTTATATTTCTTTGCAATTATACTCATTAAAATCGGTTTCCTTAAGATTAGATAAATTTCTTTCTGATTTTGATCCAAGATCACCTGTAAGTGCCGCAATTCGAACAAATAATAAAATGGATTTAAGTCGATATCGATCCACGGAGATCCTAAAAATTATCAATCAACTACTTTGACTAATCAATTTCACACTATTTGGACTCTAAACGGCAATTGAAATCGGCTTAGAAGCCTTAAAATATCTGAAGTCTAAGATATGTTAATGGATAACAAATAAAGCGAAATTTAAAAGAATCAAGAATAAAGAATATGTGAAAATAAGCGGTAGAACCTTTATCTTTTAAAAACATTGAATCTACACTACTATTGTGAAAAATCAATTTACTTGAGTACTTTATAACTTTAGCTATGAACCCACGATTTTTAAGTCAGTCCGGAAGAATATGGTAGTGCGGCTAGATCTCTCAAACTCCCTTTGTTCATCATCTAATTTTCCTGATTCTTTCGAAGACAGGGAGTTAGATAACTACTTTTAATCTGTGTTGCCTTGTTCTGGATATTTTTCTTTTTCAATAGCAATACCCAGCGTGGACTATAAACCATAGCTCCCAGAGACATGGGTATAGCATGGAGTTTACTCATTCTTGGTTTCTCCTCCTCCCTAAATTAGAATAGTTCATCCTTTTCTTGATTAGATCTCGGCTAACACGGGTTAGAATCCTTTATTCGAATTGAGGTGAAATCTACCTTGTTTAATTGGATAATTCGTTCGACTCATTCTTGATTTCAAGTGAGGCAGAGTTGCTCGAAATAAACTCACAAAGCTCATTAGATCTCAATATTAGGTTAATATACCCTTGAGAATTGTTCATCACTCTCGGGATTGCCTTCTGTGTCACTCGAGGGCCTCCTGGAAATCGAGGAGTATGACGATGCTCACAGTGAGTATAAGACAACGATATTGGAATCAGTCTGACTCATAGCTTGACGGATTTTCAAATTTGAAGTTCAATAACTGAATTTATTTTGCGGGAAAGATAAATTAACAACGAGTTTGCTCAATGGAAGGCGGGTTTCTAAATTCTTGAATTACACACTGCGGTGGTTATGATCAAAAATACATCACGTAATAATGCAGAAAGCTGGAGGTAATTCGAGTGTACGAGCTTCAAACAACGGATAGTAATTTGAAATGAAATAGTGCATTCGATACCTTTAACAATCTAATCGTTCAGATCCAGAAATAAAAATAAAAATCTACTCTAATGCCCAACGACAAAATGAAACAAAACTAAAACTAAAACAAAAAAAGAAAAAAAATAACAAAAATGAGCCTTAAGCTACCCAGATCTTTAGTTACGTTGCCAGCCCGGTAGCTGCTTTCTTTCGATGGCATTTAGTATTTATAGGGTTTGGAAGTTGGGCCTAGCGTGCAACTTTGTGGATTTCGAATAAGCGCCCGTTGTTTGTTCGTGTGACTCCATTTGTTTTGATGCGACCTTGACACGATGTCGCAACCTCTTTCGCGTCGCGACTGGCATTACGCGCTTATTGGTGCATTACGATGTCGCGACTTCAATCATGCGTCGCGACTTCACGCTGCGCGTGATCTCTTTGAAATTAGCGACCTCCCGATCATATGTAGCGACCGTTTATCGCTTGTCTACAGTAAAAACTTTTATATGGTCCGTGACTGCGCTAACACCCCTTGGATCACGATGCCGGCGTGGTAGGTGATGTCGTTACCTTCTCGCTTCGCTGCGATGTCGCGATAGCATTTGAAGGGCGTCGCGACCGTGATTCGCCCGAGGCAGAGATGTCCGCGACTCGCGAATAACTGCGGTTGATGTTGCGACCGCGGCGATGTTGCGACATCGCCACGAGTGATGTTTGATGTCTTTATCGCGTTACATTGTCGCGACCTCATGTTCGGTCTCTTTGAAAATCTTTGTCATAACTTTTATTCAATGACTACCTCCATATCTCTTGCTAAGTTTTATTTCTATCGACCTCGAAATGGTGTCGCGACATCATGTCTGCTTCTTCCATTATTTCTTGGTAAATGCGATTTGGAGTTTAATTCTGACCTCCTTTTACGAAAGATTTGTTCTTGTGGTTTTGTAGTCAGCTCCTTGTCGCGACCTCATGGTGGCATCACGACATCATTTTTCTCCTTTTGGTGTCGCGACATCGCAATGATGTCGCGACATGAACTTCTTCATTTTACTTCTTCTTTATTACGGGCAGGTCTATTTTGTCTGACTCCTTCTTGGTCACGACATCGGTGTCCTTTGCTAAGCTTTTAATCTTATCGCGACCTCGTGATGTTGTCACGACATCATGCCAGATCCTGTGCGAGCTCAAGCGCAACATTCTTCATTTTTATTCAACCGAGTCATTCCTCATTTCAGCTCTGCCACTTTATGCATCTCTACCTCTAATCTCCTTTCTTATAAATTCCCTGCTTTGAATAACAAATTGTTGAGTTTCTTCCTTATTTAAGTATATTAATCATTCTTTTTAGATTTAAATCAGAGAAAAATGGATTAAAAATAGATATTTTAAGCCATCACTCGCTCATTCATGGAGTTGATCAGCTCGAGGAGTGCGGCGACTCGGTTGGTAGTAAGACGAATAGAAGACACCTACGAGAAATTTAAAAAGTGGAAGGATGATTCTATATCTCAAAGATGCGATATTTATTAAAGAAATTCGTGCGAGGTTCGAATCGGACATGTCCCCGAGGCGAAGAACTCGAGCCGACGCCTTGGCAAAACTAGAGACAGCCTTACAGGAAGACCTCGGCACAGCCGACCTGTGAATACTTGAAAGCGAGCCTACATCGGCCTGCGATGTGGAGGTTGCCCAGGTCGGGTCCGAGCCGAGTTGGATGGACCCTATTTGGGACTATATAATAGACGGACGTCTACGACAACCGAAGGCGGCTAAAAATAAGGACGAGGAGTGCGCGGGTTCACTAATCTGGGAAGTACGTGAGAGGGTTTTTCACACGATCCTCGAGAGTGTATGGTAGGAAAAACATTGAATGTACATGCTAAAAGGGGAAGTTCACGCGAGGGTATGTGCGGAAATCACATCGGAGCTCGAGCCTTGGCAGGAAGGTCTTGAGACAAGGATACTACTGGCCTACAATACTCAAAGATGCAACCGATCTAGTCAAGAAATGCAAGATTTGCGGGGGAACACGCGAGATTTCACGCCTCGAAGTGGAGCATAACATTAATCACAAATGGCCTTCCAGCAATGGGGTCTTGACATCACTGGGACCTTTCGGGAAGGCCGGTGTAAGTTCGTATTGTCATGATGAACTACTTCACCAAATGAGAATTTGAAGCGAGCCGTTAGCCCGCAATCCACGAGCAGAGAAAATCACAGCGATTTTGTGTGGCGGAGACCATCTATGCGAGGTTCGGTATCCCAGAGCTGATAATCGAGACAATGGAAAACAATTTGACAACGCCAAATTTAGAGATTTCTGTGCTGAGCTCGGAATTAAGAATTATTACTCATCCCCAGCACATCCACAGTCTAATGGACAGGCCGAAGTCACCATCAGAACCCTTAAAGCCGCATTAAAGACCAAACTGGAAGATCTCAAAGGAAAGTGGGTAGAATACCTCCCCAGGAGTGCTATGGAGCCTCGGGGCTGACACGAGGGTCGGCAACCCGAGCCCCGTGCCTTGCCCGGCACTAAAGCGGCAGCGGTCGAAATCGGATTAAAGTCCCCAAGGATCGAGTTGGCAGCAGTGGAGCACAATGACGAGGCTCTCTGTCTAAATTTGGATCTCTTAGATGGCATTGACAGTACTAAGGCGTGCAAAAGACTACCAAAGGCAGTACTACAACCAAAAAAGTCAAACCCGGGGGCTAAATGCGGGCGTTGGTCTTAAAAAGCTATTGCCAACAAGGAAGAATCCAGCACATGGGAAATTGGGCCCCAACTGGGAAGGCCCCTATATCATATCTCGAGTCGTCAGACCAGGCAATTACAAACTCTAAACAGAGGAGGGAAAAATTTTACAGCATGCCTGAAATGCGGAGCATCTTAAACGCTTTTATCAGTAGACCTTGGTTTGTAATCTTAAATGAAGATTTATCGATTTCGAGTTAAAGGTCGGCCATTCCCAATGGATTGATACATTTAAGGCGTCACAAATATCGGACATATATTAACCGGAAAAATTACATGCAATTGAATGAGAAAGCTCATAGACATAAAAGGAAAAGTCACTCTTTATTCCAATCAGATTACATTCAATTACAATCAGTTGTCTCATCGATTATATCTTGGAAGCATTCAGTACAAGCAGTTCCCTTAAAAAAAAACCCCCTTCAGGAAGAAAAAAGGAAAATGAGATGGAAAAAAATGGAAGAAGACTAGAAAGGTGGAAAATAGGAGAAGAAGAAAAGGGATGGAAAGAGTTAGACGAGAAAGGGAGAACGATGTGGGAAGAAGAGAGGAAAAACAAGAAAAGGGGTGGAAGGAGTTTGTGGAAGAAGCAAAAAAGGAGAATGAGATGTGGAAAAAGATGAAAAGAAGGAAAGGAGAAAGGAGAAAGGAAGAGAAAGGAGAAGCAGAGAGAGAAAATGGAGAAGGCGTGTGAAATGCACTTCGCCCTCTCGGCGCATTCCTAGCACGGAGGCTGAGAATAACATGACTCTCATAAAGAGAGGAGACTAGGGGAAAACCTGACTCCACGGGTAGAAGAGCCGATAGTGAAATAAAATCTTGGAGGATCCCCGGCGAATGAGCCCGGACTCGGCCTTCATCTACTTTCTGGTTTGAGTTCTGCACAGAAAAAGCGGAATATACAAGTATAAACTCCATATTGATAGGCTTACGCCATTTATAAGAAGGCCCAGAAGCACTCGAAAGTCGCGACGTTCAAGTTCTCCGCCATCACGGCATTAAAGGCGTTCGCACCTTTCCAAGAAAATCAGAAGTCAAATGGCCGCACGTCGCAGCTCACTTTGATGAGTTCGTCTACTCTGGATAGGTCACGCTACCTGAGGAGTCATAACATCTCAGGCTACATCGCCACTCGGTCACAGCGCCCGGAGCCCAGCAGCTCACTTTGACGAGTTTGTCTACTGCGGGCGGAGTCACGCTACTTGAGGAGTCGGATCGGCTCGGGCTACATCACCACCGACCCACGGCGCCGGAGCCCGGCTCACTTCGGGTTCGTCTACTGTGGGCCAGTCACGCTACGAGAGTCGGTCGGCTCGGGCTACATCGCCCTTTCGGCCCTGGCGCGAGCCAATGACTCACTTTGTGAGTTCGTCTACTTTGGAGCCGAGTCACTACTTGAGAGTCGGTCGGCTCGGCTACGCCGCCGCCGGCCCACGGCGCCGAGCCCGACTCACTTTGGCGAAATTGTCTACTGCAGACCCAGTCCGCGTACGAGTCGGTCATTTCGAGTACACATCGCCACTCATTACGACACCGAGCCGGCTCACTTTGGCGAGTTCGTCTACTCGGGACAAGTCCACGCTACGAGGAGTCGAGATCGGCAGGCTACATCGCCCGCCGGTCCGCAGCTCGGAGCCCGGCGGCTCACTTTGGCGAGTTCGTCTACTGCGGGCGAGTCACGCTACGAGGAATCGGTCGGCTTCAGTCACGTGCTTCATAAACCCACGATTCGATTAGAAGAGCTCGTCGCAACTCAAGGCGTATTTGCCTCGAAGTCGAGATCGCGAGGCTACATCGCCACTACGCCTCGGCGCCGGATCCGCATTCGCGATTGGCGAGTTCACGTAAACGAGTTGCTGTGATCCACGTAAGGCGAAGCTCCGCCGCCGATTCCTGATGAGCTATTCAGCGGTTCGCGATTGGCGAGTTCCCTTAAGCCGAGCTCTTCCCAACGATCCATAAACGAGCTCCGCCCAACGGTTCACTTATGAGCTCTTCCCGGCTGATTCACAATTGGCGAGTTCCACATAAACGAGCTGCTTCCAGCTGATCCACATGGGCGAGCTCCGTAACGATTCACATGGTAAACTCTTTGGCGATTCGCGATTAGCGAGTTCCACATAGAGCGAGCTCTTCAGCTGATCCCACATGGGCGAAGCTCCATGTGAGTCACACTAACGAGCTCTTCGATTCGCGGTGGCGAGTTCACATAGCGAAGCTCTTCCAGTTCACATAGGCGAGCTCCGCCTTTGATTCACATTGTGAGCTCTACGATTCTACCGCGGGCCATGCGGCCTAAGGTCGAGTTCAACTCAAGCAACTGGTAGAAAGCTGAAGGTGACAGCTCACTTGGACCAGTTCATCTACTCAGCATAGGCCATGCAGTCAAAGGATTCAGTTCAGCTCAGGTTATTCAATCCATAAGGCTTGAGAGCCCAGGAGCCTCAGCGGACCAACCTAAGGAGTTCAACATCACAACTCAGGCGCTTAATCCAGACCATGCAGACAAGAAGTAAAGTCAAATCAAGCGAACACTTGAAGGCACAAGCAGTGAAAAGTAAAATAAAATGATGAATGTTCATTGAAGAGAGGTTCATATGTCTTGGGTCGGGCAGAAGCAAAAAAAAAAAGAAAAGTGTAAAGTCCGACGTCGAGGCCGGGCAAAGACGAGCACAGGAGATTAGAAAAAGGAGAAGCAAACGGTGAAGAGGGGGAGTGGGCCTCAGCGGGGGTGCCCGGCTCTCCAGGATAATCAGCAGAGAAGGATCCCTCTTCCTCCTCGTCACTAGGAAGGTCAAAGTTGAAGTCCAGGCCGGAATAAGCAGCAACAACCTTCTTCTGAAAAGCGAGCCATCCAGAAACCCATTGATTAGAAGCCTCAGCCCTCAGTCTTCCGATAACTTCGTCTCGTTGAGCCACTAAAGTTAGTTCAGCGTGAAGATCCCACGCCTTGTGACACTCCTCATTCAAAGCGTTCCGCAGTGAGCGCCTCGTTAGCCTCGCGGTGAGCCTGGAATCCAACGACATCGTCTTTGTCACGAGAAGATCGTCTTTGATTGCGAAGCTCTTCCTTAGACTCGAGAAGCTCGCCTTGGGACGTGAAGCTAGTCCCTGACCATCGAAGTTCATCTTTGGGGCGATTCTTGACCGTCCTAGCCTCCATCAAGTTGTTACGCACGACCTCAATTCACTCAGAGCCTCACAGGCTGCTTCAACCGCCCTCGAGCTATTAAGACCTCGTCTTCCCTACCATCGGCCCGAACACGAGCATAAGTGGTATGTTTCAGATTTGACTTGAGCTTCACGGCTTCCTCGGTCATACGGCCCATCGACCTCGCAGAAACAGCTGCTCAGGATGAGGAAAGCCACCCTCGCCTTATAAGCTCGGGCCGCTTTAGCATGACCTTCATTTATTTTGGCCTTTCTGGCTAAACCCTTCAAATAGTAGCCACACAGCACATCCGGCATAAAATCAACATCAACGCAAACTCGAAACTCATCTCGAATGAAGTCAAAGGGCGAGAATGCGGAAACTTACGGAGCGACCCTGGAGAAGATAGGGCCGCGCCTCATCATGACCAGACACAATCTACCTCTTAAGGTGAGTCCTTAGAATAGAGGCAGAGATTACGCCGCCGCGAAGCTCTCGGCATTGTGAAATAAAGAATCCACATGTCTCCGTAACAGGGTTCGGGTGCTCTCACCGTCTCTTCCTCTCTCGAGAAGCGACTTAACTTTCTTCGTTGGCGGGTTCAGGGCGTGTAGGTGTGATCGCCAATATGAGCTGTGGCCTGCACGAGGGGACCTCGCCTTTCTGACAGACCAGCCAATGGGATGTGACTCAAAACTATAGGAGCCATAACCCGTCCTAATTTGGATATGAAGGACGGAGGAGGGTGTGATACCCCGACTTCGGAACTTTGACAAAGCAAGGCTCGTCTTCTCAACGAGTGCGGGGTTTCGTTTCCCTGCACCAGGGAGCTTAGGGATACCATCTTCAAGCTGGGCCCGACAATTCCCCCTAGTGGGTTTAGCGTGAGGAGGGCCTTGGGAGGAACTACGGTGGAAGGAGGCGAGACGCCTCAGGAAGCGACAAGTAAAGTGGACTTGAACTCGATGGTAGAACATCAGGCTTAATCAGCTCCACGTAAGGACGGAGGGGACACTCCTTGCTTGGCCTTGAGCTAACGCTATGGGCGTTATCTTCATGTGAGATGATTCGAGGCACACGAGAGTGTGTAAGCCGATGCAGAATCGAGGGCCGATGGGACACACAGTTACAACGAAAAAGCAGACGAACACTCCGAAGATTATCGGGTGTAGCCTCTGGAGCATGATGTCGTCCTTGTCAAAAGGATCATACTCCAGTGTGGCGCTAACGAAAAATAGTGTCCCTTCCCACGGCCTATGGGAGGAAGGAAGATCGGAAATCACCAGAGGGGCGGGCGCTTAGAAAAATAAAGAAAGCCCTCGGATGTCTCCTTCGGGCTAAAGGGTAGAGCGGGCGATCTTTGGGAACACAAGCCCCCGTCCCTAAAAGAAAACCAGCGGACTAATCAAAATGCTGACCATTGGGCGCGAGTTGAAACGGGACACACATTGAAATCTTTCAAAACCCCCTTTTATGAAGGGATGCAAAGGGAAGTGAGGCCGTTATCGAAGGCCGCCGAAGAAACACACCATCACAGGCACGGGGCCACATGGGGGTCAAATGTCGAGGGACCACCGACGCCAAAGGAAGGCTGATAACGTCTAGCAAAGGTGGCTCCATATGAAGGACCCGACCTTGCTGGAGTCCCACGATTAAAGCATGTACTTGACGGATCTCGGATATTCGACCCTTAAGGGTATTTAATCGGATTCATTTCCCTTGCCCTTGTCAAAGGAAGAGGAGGCGCCTCGGGGAGCACCTCGGCGTCAACTCAGACAAGCGATTCGGAGACACACCATGATTCGTCGGAGACCATCAATAGCCGAGAAGAATCACCATCGATACGCAAAGAAACGACCGGACCCATGATGAAATTGGATAATGAAAACAAAACTCGGCCCAACCCAAACCTTTCGTCTTATCGCACGAGAAGAAATCAAGAAAACCAAGGCGTAGTGGACCCGGAAAGACCTTGAAAGACTGCGCAAAGGCCTCAGACATAAGACTAAGAGAAGGAAGTCGAACTCGCTAAAGGCAAATAAAAAGGTCGAAGCGGTGGCACACAAGGCCAGAGGATATCCGCGAAAGAAAGCAAAGGAAGCTGAAAGGGATGGAAAGAAATAAGCTCGGCAGAAGAGTCATCATTATCTACAGACAAATGGCGACCAAGCCCTAGCTAATCCGGCCAGTAGACACGTAAAATTACCCAATGCGACGTTACGACCCTTGCCCACATTTTACCGTACACAAGAGTAGAGCAGCGATAGGGTTTGAAAAATAAGGCTCGCGAAGCCCGCACAAGCCCGAAGAGTCTAGCCCGACCAAAACACAAGGCCCATTAGTTGAATTCCAAAAGAGAGCGCGTGAGCGTCGGGCTGCGTGGCGTTCCCGGCCTTTTAGGCGGCCGGAAGAGGTTAAATCGAAGCAGCCCCAGGCCACTTGTAGGAAGTCTCACGGAGTCTGAAATAGAATAGTCCCTAATAATAATATATCATTCCACTTAAGTCCGACCAAATCTCACCAATGAGGAAAGAAGACAAGATTAGATCGGCATCAATCGGATCTCCCAATAAGGCGGATTATCCCAAAATAGAAACTTCTCTTTCTATATCCTATACCAAATCGATACAATTTGTAATAGAAATATCCCATCAATGGGAATGAATCTAGTACCATCAAGGGAGAATATCTACTATAATACAAGGTCACCTCATCGGTGAAAATGCCCTTTTACATTGCGCCTCTAAGCGATCGCAGTCTCTCTTTTCTCGAAAGAAACTGACTTAGGCATGGAGTAACCCGCGGCGAAGCCTCGGCGACCCACTTTCATTCTCGTTTTGTAGAGTGCTACGACCAAAGGTTCTATGCTCCCGGTATTGCGGCGTTCGTACTTGACCAGACGATCCAAAGCACGCATCCCTGGCAGCCAACAATCGGGTCCGGCCCGGCTGACCTACGCGCTCCAGCCTAGTTCCGATTGAAAAAGGCATCATCAATTACTATTCTTTTTGGTCGACGATTGATGTTCGATGGGTGATGATTGCGGTGGATGTCATGGGTAGTCAATGTCAGAGAAGGGCGTGGTAGATCTATATGTTGTTAGTGTGCCAAAATATGGCATATGGTGGATGGTATGATGGGTTTATTTTGATCCTAACATAGAATTTTATTTCAATTTTAATTTTTATTAATTAAAGCTTTTTTTGTGTGGTGGGCTGGGGATTTTGAGTTCATTAATTTTTAACTTTTTTTAGTTTTTATTATTATATTGTTTTATTCTTTTCTTGTTTTGTTATTCGTATCGATTAGTTAGATTATTTTTTAATAATAACTCAACTCATATTCTATTATTCTGTTGGTTTAATTCTCTACAATAATTTGATCATTTATTTATAATTAATTAACTTAGTAAAATTAGTTAGTTTAATTCTTATTAGTTTAACTTTTGTAAAATTAGTTAATTTAACCTTTAATCGTTTAATTTTTGATAAACGTGTCAGTATAATTTTTTTTGTATCAATTTAATTTTTGTTGATATAATTTTTATAAAACAAGTTGGTCTAATTTTTATTAGTTTAATTTTGTAAAATTAGTTAGTTTGATTTTGTTATTAGTTTTAGTTTTTTTGTAAAAATTATTAATTTAATTCTTATTAGTTTTAAATTTTGTGAAATTAGTTAGTTTGACTTTTATTAGTTTTTATAAATGAATTAGTGTAACTTTTATTAGTTTATTTTTTTGTAAAATAAGTTAGTTTGAGTTTTATTGATTTAATCTTTATAAAACTAGTTATTTAATTTTTTTCTTTGTGAATAAGGTAAGCTTTTTTCTTCTTCTTTTTGTACAAAATTTATTTTTATTAGTTTAACTTTTGTAAATTAGTTGGTTTAACTTTACTAGTTTAATTATTGTAAAATTTGTTAGTTTAATTTCATGAATTAGTTATCTCATTTTTCTTCTTTCTCTATTAGCTTATAATTTGGCTTCCATATCATGCTCTTATTCCATATTAGTAGACATATTAGTTTGCATATTTGTTTTTCATTATATATATATATATATATATATATACATATATATATCATCATATGATAGGAGTTTGAAAAATAGACGAGGCTGGCCTCACTAGGCTGAGAGACATCAACTCAAAGTCTGAAGGCCGTCCATTGGACATACCAGCAGTACTCGGACTACTTTACGATGGCCCGGGTTGAAGGCTGATTGGCGAATTCGGTTTTGGATAACGGTACCCGTGATCTACTGAACTTTGAAGCGAATGTTGAGCGATTATGGGAAGACTCCCATGAGTCTGAGAAAATAGAGCGATCCCGATGCATGCTATCCACCGATTAGATCAAACATTATCGGTTAGAATAAAGATAATCCACGACATTCTGACCCGTCGGATCGGATCCTATCACCCGATAAGGAAAGGAGACTATCGAGTAAAGCGCTTTTTCTATATCACATGCGAATCAGGTATGAATTTAAAATAAAAATATCCCCATCCGATGGGAAGGGCTCTAATTACCATCCAATTGGTTGAACATCTACATAAATCGATACCCCATCGGTGAAGATGCGCCCGACACTCCTTATGCATTCTTACACTCACATTCTTAGGCGCGCATACTCTTATGCGCACCTTCGCCCTCTAGCCGGTCTCTTTCTCTTAGAAAGAAGCCGGCTTAGGCATCGGACGGCAGCGACTTAGGCATCGGAGCGGCCATGGGCACAGCCCTCGCCGACCCCCCTTCTTCTTTGTTTTTGCAGAGGTGTACTACGTCCGGAGCCTGCGGATCAACAGTGAAGTGATCCTACCTCAGCCCAGACAATCCAGGCGCTTGCATCGGCCCATGTCGCAATCGGGTTCGAAGCTGGCGACCCTACGTACTCCGGCCAGTTCAGATTGAAAAAGGCATCATCGGTTGCGCGGAAGTGCGTAGAACAGCGGTTCCTTTATAAATATAACTATTTCTAAGTTCGCGATGGTATCGAGCTCGAAACCTGGCGAGAACCAGCCGATAGCCAGGATGCAAGATCCGCCCGAGAGGCGGACGAGACCTCTGGGGCGGTAGAAATGTCTGAAATGATATGAGCGAAATTGGAAGCACTCGCCTACGTCGATCAACGTCGATAGAAAGTTAGAACAACTTATCAAACAGATGCAACATCCGCGGGGCGCGACGGACGGGAAGGTCGTAACATCCGAGGAACCGCGAGTCTGACATTCCACAGAGATGAAGCGGCCGAGTCCGCAGAACGGGGGCATGGACGCTGATTGGCCTAGCGGAAGGAGGGAAAGCGGCGCTTGGAGGACATGTCGAGAGCGAAGAACTACATCACCCTCGGCCAGGAGCTTCGGGGAGAGTAATCATGGGAGGCGGAGGTTTAGAATCTTGTGAGCTTCGGTAGGTGTGAAGGAGGTGGTTAAAGGGTAGCGCCCAGACCATGGACACCTTGAGTACGACAAAGCTGGATGTGCCACACCAGAAGTGCTCGCTCTTATGCGAGTCGAATGCCACGAGTGGAAGCATTCGATGGAATCAAAGATCCCCTTCAGCCACCTCAATACTTACAAAAATCAAATGGAGTTACATGGATATATCGGGACCTGTGCGATCTGGGACTTCGTTACCACACTAAAAGGCCCGACTTTGGCACAGTTTGAATTCCACCGCTTCATCAATCTCTCCTCATTCGGAGAACTATCCGTGCGTTCGTCTCCCTTCATCGAAGCTGGGGCGTCTGAACCGGTTACCATCTATTGGCCAAGGTAAACAGGCTCACGGGAAGAGTCACGAAGTCCTACGTGCAAAATTCGCGCCGAGTCCTTGAAGATAGACATGCAGATGAAAAATTCGCAATCCTTTGCTTTCATCGCTGGGTTAGGAGTGCAGTCGAAATATCTGATGTTTTCCATCTCAAAGAACCCTCAAGCAAGCATGGGCAGGGTGCGCGGCGATATATTAGCAGTGAAGAAGCCTCGTATCGAAGGAGAATATCACCGCAAAGAGAAGAGTGAGTAGAGATAAGCGGCGGGGCGAAGCCCCAAAAGACAAAGCGTTCGGGAAACATCCCAAGATAGATGAGGCTTGATCAAGGCGTGGAAACCCTCGGGGATCGTGCAGGTCCGCCCGCCCGGTCGAAGAGCGACGACGTTATTCGCCTCAGCGGTTCACTCCCCTAACGGCCTCGGTATCACAGGTCCTACATGAAGTACGAAACGAACAGTTCCTTAGATGGCCAACTCAAATGAAATCGGATCCCGCCACAAGGGATAACTCCAAGTATTGCGAGTTCCATAGGAACTATGGACACTCCTTACGGACAAGCTAATATACATCCCCAAAAGAGAAATAGAGTAGCAATATGTGCGGATACCTCAGGCGTTTCATATCTCAGAGGGTCAAGCCCGAACCAGGCCCCAATCGGGCTGGGAATGGAGCCAGAATCAAACCCGGAGACCAGACTGACTGACAAGCGCACCTCGCGAGTGGCGACTCCCGGCACGAATGACCTTGGAGAAATCCATGTGATCTCAGGAGGATTCGCAAGAGGAGGAGAGTCTAGTTCAGCTAGGAAGGCCCATCTACGCAGCATCAGGACAACGGAGATAGCGGAAATACAAAGCGGTGTCAAGCGCATGACTGACAGTCATGCATTCTCAGAGCTGGATGCGGAGGGATGCCAACACCCCGTAGCTGACCCTTTGGTGGTTCGGCGCAATTATGGCCAACAAAAGCGGTTGTCGGGTTCTAATTGACAGCGATTCCGTGACATCATCTTAGCGTCGACCTTTGATAAAATGGGCATTGGGAGAGAAAAAATTGGGCGAATCCAACACACATGCGAGAGTTTTCTAGGAAAAGTGTTTCCTTTGGGCTCGATCAGCGGTGCTCACCACAGGAGAGCCCGCGCCGAGGGCGGCGACAGCGGCAAGATTTCTCATTGTAGACGCCCCATCGACCTATAATATGTTGTTAGGGAGACCCTCTCTTACTTGATAAAAGCCATCCCCTCATACACATGATAATCAAATTCCCGACATACGAGGTAGGGATGAATTAGAGGAGATCAGCGGGTGGCGGGAATGCTCTGCGACCTCCATGAAGTAGAAAGCAATCGACAACGTAGATGTGGACGGGCTTGACATGCGTGACAAGTTCTCACCCGACCCGAGCCCTCAGAAGAACTAGAACCTGTATCACTGGATGATGACCCGGAACATCTCGCCTACATCGGCTCCAAGCTAGCGGAAGACCTCAAAAGCCTCCTTACTCAGTTTTTGAGACAGAACAGAGACGTCTTCGCATGGAAGCAGTCAGATATGGGAAGGATTGACCCTACGTGGTATTCATAGAAGTGAACAACGGCAGGCTTTTTCGCCGTCAAGCGAGCGAAGGCTTCGGCGCGGAAAGAATAGCCATCAGCGGGAGGTCGGCAAACTCCTCCCGGCCCGAGGTGTCGGGGAGGTCGAATATCCCCAGAGGTGATTTGGCATTTAGCGTCGTCACTCGTCAAAGAAAAAGCAAATGGCAAGTGGCGACTGCGTATACGACTTCACGGACATAAATAAAGCGTGCCCCGAAAGACGGCTTCCGCTGCGAGGATCGACCTCATCGTGGGCGCTATAGTAGAGCCATGAACTACCGATTTCATGGGCGCCTTCTCAAATTTACAACCAAATCGTATGGACGGAAGACGAAAAGACCTGGAATTCATCACGGCCTGAGGAACTGGCATTTGTTGTATCGCGTGATGCCATTCGGACTTCGAATGCAAGAGCCACTATCAGGAGGTTAGTAAGCCAAGATATTTCGAGACGAGATAGGCGCAGCCGATGGAGGTATACATAGATGACATCTTTGTTCAAATCACCATATCAGCTACCGCCGCCCGTCTCACCGAAGCGTTTAGTCTAAGGATTCTGACATGAAGCTAAATCCGGTAGTGTGCCTTCGGCGTGTCGACGGAAAAATTCACAGGTTTCATAATAAACCCTTAGGAATCAAGGCAAATCAGAACAGACCCAAAGTGAAATTGCTCGGCATACGTCACCATACTACATTATAAAGTCTGACGCGGCGGGAAGGATTGCGGCTTTAAAAGCGGTGCATTATCGAGAGGAAGCCCAGTGATGGAAGTGCCGTACTTTCTTGAAGTCACGAAGAAGGCCTTCCAGTAAGGATGAAAAAGTGTGAAAAGCATTCCATGACATTAAAACATGCCTGGGTTCTCCACCCGTCCCTGGTAAGTCATATTGAAGGGAACTCCTCACTCCCAATATGTAGAGTATGTCGAACTACCTCGACCAATGCGGTACTCGTCGGAGGCAGAGAAAAGGTACGGCACCGGTTTACTATTGGCTAGAGGCTCGAAGGCGGAGGAGAGGTACGAGATGGAAAATTATCTTAGTATTTGTGCTTAGCAGCTCGGAAGCTTCATATTTCGGCTCATACCATAGAAGTCCCAACCAAAATATCCAGGTAAACAAGTATTGCACAAACGAGAAGTCTCAGGAAGAGTAAATTAAAACAGTATCGTGACGAGTTCGATAATGAATCTGGCCGCTGCGATAAAAGGACAAGTCACAACTGCCCGTCATAAAATTCCTGAAGCGAGAACTTGCCGAACCACTCGCAAAGGGCGACCTCCCAATTTGGAAACTCTACATAGATGGGCCTCAGTACGAGGAAGCGGAGCGGGTCTTATCACAACTTCCCGAGGGGAAAAGGAATAGGCAGTGAGTATACTCAGTTGGGTTTCATACTTCAAACTACGGCGGTATGAAATTTGTCTGTGACCTCGACCTACGCCCGTTCATTAGATAATACGACGGTAGAGGTCTGATGACTCCCAGGCGGTGGTCAGACGAATAGAAGATACTTACAGGAGCGAAGTGAAAGGATGATCTTATACCTCACGAAGGTTCGACATATTAAAAAAATTCGTGTTGGTTCGAGATTTACGAGAGCATGTCCCGGGCTGAGAGAACTCAGGCCGTCACCTTAGCGAAAGTAACCATAGCCTCACGGGAAGACCTCGGCGGTCGACACATCGAATACTGTGAAACCCTCGTCGATCTCTATGGCGAGGTGGTTTGCCCAGTCGGTCAGCAGGCTTGGATGGAGCCAGTATGGGATTATATTATGAGCCAGGCTTCTTAGGACGACCAGAAAGAAGCGGCTAAAAAATAAGGCAGTGCGCGGGTTTACCCGATCCGCAGGGAAGCCTCACCAAGAGGATTCTTCACACCTTTCCTTAAATGCATACTTGGGAAGACAGAGTGCGTGTTAAGAGAAGTACACGAGGGCATATCTGGGAATCATGTCGAGCTCGAGCATTAGCGGAAAGTCTTGAGCGAAGTCGCATTGGCTGCAATGCTCAGATCTCTGCGACCGACCTAGTCAGAAATGCGAGAATGCGCCGGGAGCACGCGAATCTCGCGCCTCAGAGTCGGAGCCATAAACGTCGATCCACGAGCCCTGGCCGCTTCCAGCGGTGGGGTTTGGACATCACCCCAGGACCCTGCGTGGTGGTGGTCTGAGTCATAATCGTCGCGGTGGGTGCTTCAGCAAGTGGGGCGGGGCGAGCCCTTAACCACGATTATAGAGAGCGAAGATCTTGCTTGATTTTGTGTAGCGAGCCATCATATGCGAGGTTTAGTATTCCAGAGCCACACGGTATCGGATAAGGAAACGGTTCGGCAGCCTTGAGTTCGGAGATTTACGTGCTTTAGAGGCTGGAATCAAAATTAGCTACTCATCTCAGCACCGCGGGTCAAGCGGATATCGAACCCTTAAAGCGAAGACAGGTGGAAGACCTTAAAGGCCCCGGGTAGAATCACCTCAGAGGTATTATGGGCCTGAGACTGACCATGAGTTAACGACAGGGAAACCCCATTTGCTGCCTTTGGCAGCGAGTAGCTCTCGGATTGAGGTCGAATAAAGTCTCCCAGAATCGAGTTGGCATCGAGTGGAACCTGATAGCGAGAAGCCCTTCGACTAAACTTAGAACTCTTAGATGAAAGCGCGGCAATCCTAAAGCGCCGCAGGTATCGAAAGGAGACGGCGGGTACTCTGATCAAAGTCAAACCTAGACTACTGTAGTTGATTTAGTCTTAAGAAACTCTGCGGCAGGAAGAACCCAGGCGCATGGAAGCTGGGCCCCAGTGAAGGTCCACATCGTATCTCGAGTCGTCGGTAGGGCAATTATGAGCTCAGGACGGAGGAAGGAAAAATCTTAGGCATACATGGAATGCGAGAGACATCTGGGCGTTTCTACCAGTAGGCATCGGTTTGTAATGATAAATAAAGCCTTATCAACTCTTATCTGACAAGTTAAGCGTTCATTTGATTATTTAGTTAGACGTCTCAAACAGTTCAGATATGTAAAATACAGAAAAGACATAATGAGAAAGTTCATATAAAGTCACTCTTTATTTATTCGGGTTACATTCGATTCTGATCGATGATATCTTGATTCTGATCGATGCAAACAGGTTCCTCGATATTAAAGGAAAGGGCGAAGAGAAAGACATAATGAAAAGAAAAGAGGAGAAGAGGAAAAAGGGAGAAAGAAAAGGAGGAAAAGGAGAAAGAAAGAGGAAGAAGAAAGATGAAAAGAAGGAGAAGGAGAAGAGAAAGAGAAGACAAAAGGCGGCAGAGGCGGCGCGAGAAGTGCACCAAGCCCTCTCCGGATCATTCCACTAGCCACGAAGCTAGGGAATAACATGACTCAGTAAAGGGGAAACGAGGGCTTCACAACTCCCCTGTGGCCAAGCGACGAGCCAGAAAGCGGGACCTCACGAGGAGTAGATCGGTGAAGACCGCAAACGCCGACACTTCATCTCACCACGGACTCGATCCGCATTACCCGCAAAGCAAATTATTGAAAATGTAAACTCTTTACGCTATGAAGCCACCATTTATAAGAAGATCGAGAAGCCCTTGACAGCTTGTGACGCTCCCGGAATTTACTCTCCATCGATCGGCATTAAGGCGTTCGCACCTTTTCAAGAAAATCGAAGTTGAATGGCCGCGCAGGCTGCGCGCGGTTCACATGGATGAGCTTCCTGCCAGCGATGGCGAGCTCATCTACTGCGCACAGCTACGTCGGGAGTTAGACCAGCCAGTTACATTGCCACTACCGAACGCCACTACTGGAACGCCACCATTGACGAGCTCATCCACTCGCATGTGCCACGCCGCTCAGAGTTAGACCACCAGTTACATTGCCACTCTACCGAACGCCACCATTGGACGAGCTCATCCACTCGCACGTGCCACGCCGCTTCAGAGTCGACCAACTCAGCCACATTGCCACTACCGAATGCCAATTTCACGAACGCCACCTACTGAACGCCACTAGCCGAACGCCAAATTATCGACGAGCCCATCTACGGCACAGCCACGCCGCTCAGTAGAGCCGACGCCAAAGCGCGGCTGCCACCGGGCCGGAATGCCACGGCTAGAACGCCACTTACTGAACGCCACCATTGAAGAGCTCATCCACTCAAGACAGCCACGCCGCCAAGTAGTCGTGATCACCAGCTACATTGCCACTGCTAGAATGCCACTCGGCTGAACGCCACCGGTTGAACTTCACCATTGGATCTAGCCCATCTACTCAGACAGCCACGCCGTCAGAGTCGACTACCAGTTAAGGCTGGCACCCACGAACGCCACTCTACTGAACGCCACCATCGACAACTCCATCCACTCGCACAGTCACTGGCCATCAGAGTTAGACCACCAAAGCCATTGCCACCGGGCCGAACGCCACTTACTAAACGCCACCATTGACGAGCTCATCCACTCAAGACAGCCACGCCGCCTCAGAGTCGACCACCAGTTACATTGCCACTTACCGAATGCCACTACCGAACGCCACTTGGCCGGAACTCCACCGGTCGAGAACGCCACCACCAACGCCACCCAATGGATCGCCACCACGACGAGTCACATCTACTCGCACAGCCACGCCGCCGCCGTGAGTTAGACCAACCAGCTACATTGCCACTCTGCTGGAACGCCACCATTGACGAGCTCTTCCTAGTATGGACGAGCTCTGCCCAACGGTTCGCATTGACGAGCTCTTCCTAGCAGCTCACATGGACGAGCTCTGCCCAACTGTTCGCATTAACGAGCTCTTCCTAGCAGTTCACATGGACGAGCTCTGCCCAACTATTCACGCTGACAAGCTCTTCCCAACTGTTCGCATTGACGAAGCCGCCCCAACTCGGCTTCACGCGACGAGCTCATTCAACCGCTCACAAGGACGAGCTCGCCCACCATTCACGCCGACGAGCTCTTCCCAACCGCTCACGCGGACGAAGTTCTACCCAACTCCGCTCACAGGACGCAGCTCGCCAACCTGCTCACAAGGACGCAGCTCGCCTAACTATTCACGCCGATGAGCTCTTCCCAACCGTTTCACGCGGCGGTAGTTCTACCTAATCACATGTGGACGAGCTCGGGCTTCAATCGCTCACAGTGGACGAAGCTCGCCCAATCGCTCGCATTGACGAGCTCGCCCAACCACTCACGCCGACAGCTCTTCCTAACTGCTCACGTGGGATGTCTCACCTAATCACCATTGCTGTGGACAGCTTCCGCCTAATCGCCGTATCGACGAAGCTCCTCCCAACAAAGACACACTGCAAGTCAGCCATCAAAGCCCCCACTAACTCAAGTTGACGCTAGCCAACAATTTCGTCAGGACAATACGCATCATGCAGCCTAAAGAATTAGTTCAACCATGCAAGTCAAGCCAAGAGGTCACAGTCAGATAACGAGCCCGCTTAAAAACAAGTTATGAATCAAGGAATCGACGCTGCAAAATACTAACAAAGACCAAGCCAATTGAGGAGCCCCGCCTATACAAGTCGATAACTTAGGAATCGGGGCCAGCTCGCACGACCACCCCCACGGCTTCTCCTCAACGTGACTTAGTTTGACGAGCTCAATTGCCCAACTTAGACCCTCAATTCAGGTCAGATAACTCATGAAGAAAAGCGAAAATACTACGGTGAGAACGCAGACGATAAATAATGAATATTTATTAAAATGAGAGCTACATATGTCTCGGACCCCAGGCCCGACAAAAGGAAGCAAGTATACATAGAAGAAAAATATAAAAGTCGATGTCAGGCGGGCATAAATGAATACAAACCTAGGCATCACAGGAGGAGTTGCATTTACCGAAGAGGAGAATGGGCTTCAGCAGATATCCGGTTCGTGAGAATAGTCTGCAGAGAAAGACTCCTCTGCATCCTCGTCACTTGGGAGATCGGGGTTGAAGTCCAAATCGTAGATCGTTGAACGGTCTTCCGTCGAAAGCCGAGCCACCCAGAGCTCCACCGAGCACCGTGCTCGGTCCCCAATCCGCTAATAACATCATCCCTCCGGGAGCAACTAAGGATATTTGTCGGTGAAGATCCCCGCAACTGGGCGACACTCTTCATTCAAGAATTCGCCGACCCCATGCACTCGGGCCTCACGACGAGTCGCGACTAGCAGCCGCCCTCGCCCTAGGAGGCCTCGCGCACAGCCACCCACTAGCCGCGCCTTACTTTATCACCCAGATCGCCATTGGCCGCACACAGCTCCTCTTGAGCCTCCCGCAGCTCGCCCCGGGATGTGATGAGCTCATCCCTAACCGTTTGAAGCTCGGGACTGGAGGACTCGTGAGCCCATCCCTGTCTCGATCAGCCATTCAACAAGAACATGGAGCTTCTACTCGACCTTCAAAGCTCACCTTCAACCGCCGCCAACCATTTTGAACCTCATCCTACTCTTCCGCACGAGCACGAAATGACTCAGCATGCTTTAAATCAGATTTAGTCTCTCTCCACCTCTTCAACATATCTGCTCTCTGCTCTTGCAAAATGGTCCACTAAGAAAGAGAGGTCGCTTTCGCCTTATAAATCCGGGCGATTTTTACATGCTTTTCATTTAGTTTGGCCTTATAGGCCATACCCTTCAAATGAGTGGCTACCTGCACATCAAACATGAAGTTAACATCCAACACGAGATCAACCCAAAAACAGACACTATCAGAAACAGGGACTTACCGAGGCAACCCCTTGAAGGGATAGAGCCAGAGCCTCATCAACGGGCAGCGCTTTCGACCTCCCAAGGTCAGAATCCTTAAGGACGGACGAGATTGCACTCGCCATAAGTTCAGCATTGAGGAGCAAAGAATCCTCATCTTCGCCAACTTTTGATTCCCGATTTTTCCCCTTCAACTCGTTCACCCTTCGAGGAGATGGCCTAGCACTCTTCGAAGGCTGGGACTCCGCATTTGCACAGGCATTAACCGCCTAACTGTTGCTCGACGGCTTCCATCCAAGAGACTTTGCCTTTGGCAAAGAAGCTTGGAAGCGGGGCAAGAGAACTCCATGATCGCAGAGGAACCCTGGCCGTAGGCGCACCACTCGCCTCCCGGTCGAGCAAGAGAAGCCTGAGAATCCCCACTTCAACCTTGACCGAAACCTACGATCTTCCCTAAGTGGAGCCCGATTTTCCGTTTACACCCGGGCCTGGCACGCTGCCCCAACTGACCAAAATTTCTCCCCTAGTAGGAGGGCGCTCTAGTTTCCAATGGAGTGACTCCCACGGTGGACCCGGGAGGCAAGGGCCTCGGCTTAGAACGTGCACCTTAATTCGACGCCGAATGCCCGATCGACACCAGATAAGGACGAGCAGACATTCCTACTAACACCAAAGCTACAACATTATCTCCAGCACTAAGGTCAAGACGAGCACCTGGGAAGCATGAAAATATTGCGAGGTCAGAAATATTCAGCAACCTTTACACAAGTTATACCGAAAACAGAGCAAACACTCACGAAGATTATCAGGGGTGGTCCAAGCCACGTGAACGCCGCAGTGTCGTCTCTGGCTGAAGGATCGTGATTCCCAGCTAAGTAATTCACTCAACAAAGAAGTAACGCCCCTTCCATGACCGCATGTTAAGGGAGATCGCTGATCACTGTGAGGAGCTCCAGCGCCTGAGAAATAAAGGAAGCCCTCTGGTAGCTTCCTTCGACCGAAGAGACAAGAGGAGCGTAGCCACACTAGGACGCGAGCCTTTGTCCCTAAAAGGCCAATAAAGCCCACTCAAAATGCCCCAACCGGGGCTGAGCGAGCTGAGAGCGACAAACGTTGAAATGCCGTGGTAACCTCTTTCATAAAGGGACAGTGGAAAACGGCGCCATCACGGCTGGCGACCAAAGAAACATACCATCCTGCACGCGGGAGGCTACATAAAAGTCGACGCCGTGAGTCCATACCGGACGCCGTGGGAGGTCGATAACGCTCAGCAAAGGTAAATGATACGGCTGACCGACTCATAGGGTCCCACACACAAAGACGTTGAACGCGTATTTGAGGTAATCGACCCCCCAGACATTTAATTAAGTTTATTTTCCTTTATCCTTATCCAAGAAGAGGAGGCGCCCAGAACATTGCAGGTTCAACCACTATTCAACGGCCTGAAACATCCCTAACTCCGTCTGCAACCTAACAACCGAAGAGTCATCGCCACACACGTAAAGAAGAGCGACCGACCCATAATCAAAGCTTAATCAAGAAAACGAAACCCAATCAATTTAACCCTAGCGCCTCGTCGTACCAATGGAAGAAAAACCAAAAAGTTAGAGACGCAGTGATCCCAAGAATAAGACGGAAGAAGCTATCTCAGGAAGAATGCCAGAAAAAGACTCTACACAAAAAGGGTCAAACAGAGAACTCTGAGCAAATAAAGTACGAGATCGCTAAGAGGTCGAGGACCGTGAGAAGCACAGATTGCAGGAGGTTTGCGTAAAGAAATCGAAAAGAAACAAGAAGAGGTAGGAGAAACAAGCACGAAAACCCAAGAGTCATCATTATCACAAGACAAATGACGGCGACCAAGCCCTAACTAATCCAGCCCCAAGCAGACATGTGGAAATTGCATCCGATGCAAGAAACGATACAGCCCTTGCCCACGTACACCGTGCACTCCAAGGGTCAGCAACTGATGTGGCTTGAAAATAGCGCGCAGCCCACCACTAGCCCAAGAGATGACTAAATCCCAGGTGAAGGCCCGATCCGGCCGGATATACCCATTTGAGTACTGGGACTACTTTATTTATGGCCCAGTTGAAGGCCTAATTCGCTGTAGATCGGGCTGATAACCCAGCTGTTCATGATCTACTTAACCAAGCCAAGATCGGCCTGAATTCATTATGGAAGACTCCCATAGGTACAGAAAATAGAACGATCCTCAATCACATGCTATCCACCCAATCAGATCAAACATTATCAGTTAGGAAAGCAAGATAATCCACCACATTACAGCCCATCAGATCAGATCCCCTATCACTAATAAGGAAAGGAGACTATCCCAAGTAAATTGCTTTTTCTATATCCTGTACCAAATCCGATATGGACTAAAATAAGAACATCTCATCCAACGGCGACCCTAATTACCATCCAACTGCTGAACATCTACTATAAATACGAGACACCCCATCTGAAAGGCACGCCACACCTCATACGCATTCCACACCTCACATCCTGGGACGCAAGATACCAGATGCTAACACCTTCGCCTCTGCGCCCCTCTTTCTTAGAAAGAAACCGACTTAGGCAGTCGGAGCGCCACCCGGCACAGCCTCACGACCCCTTCTTTGTTTTGCGTAGGTGTACTACGTCCCGAGCTCCGTGACGTCAGCTGAAGTGATCCTACCTCACTCGACAATCCAGCGCTTGCATCCAAATTTATAAACAATCCGGTCCATCTCACACTTACACGCTCCAAAATTTCGCCCGGCTTAAAAAGTATCATCAATATATATATTAAATTCTTGAATATTTTGGTTTTATATTATATTTTCATTAAATCTATTTGTTTTATTAGTGTATATTTAAGTTTATATTTTGTTTTAATCTATTTAATCGTGAATATTTTATATTTTTACTAAATCTACTTTTTGTAATTATTGAATATTTACTTTTATATTATATTTTCATAAATCTATTTTTAAACTAGCAAATAATTTAACTCCCATATTATTATTTTTATTAAATCTATTTCTTTTTGAACTAGTGAATATTTTAGTTTCCATATTATATTTTCATTATATCTATTCTGTCAATTAGTGAATATTTTAGTTTTCGCATTATGTTTTCATTACATTTCTTTATTAAATAACACCTAAGATCATGTTTCGGCCCATATTATTTTCAACGCAACAAACTTAAAATGTAAACCCATATGAAACTCCATTAATTATGTAATAAGACATAGTTTCACTCTTTTGACTAAATCTTTTGTTTGTCTCTTTAATTACAACCCGAATACTTAAATTTGTTTTCTAATTCAAAATTTATGTTCTTCAATTTTAAAAAAAAAAATCAAAAATCATTTTCTAATAATTTCTAACAAAAAAACAATCTTCTTAATTCCTTAAAAAAATATATTCCAGAATTATTTTCCTTTATATTTTAAAATTCAAAATTATTTTCTTAATTTCTAAAAGAATAAAAAAATGTTTTCATTTTCTTATAAAAATTTCTTTTAATTTCAAAATCAAAATCACTTTCTTTCACCCCTAAGTCAAAATCTCATTTTCAAATCTTCAAACTTCAAATATCTCTTTCTAATTTTCTCAAGTGACATTTTGTTTTTTCAAATTCCAAATCAAATTTCCATTTTCCAAAATTATTTTTCAACCTAATTTTCAAAATTTTAAAAGCACAATTTACTCTATAATTCTAATAAAATAAAATCATATGAAGTCAACTCGCTTGTTAAATAAGTGGGCCTTAGTGAAGTGCCTAACATATCATGTATCATTTATTAAATAATTCGGCACTTGACTTATAATTCGATTTCCCATTTTAGTCATAAATGATTCCATATTGCTTGTCTAATTAACATGATTTTCTATTGATAGCGCCTCTAAGTCACCGTCAAGTTGCACATTTCTTCCCTTTGATTTTTGTTCTTTATTTATTATTTGCCTTGGCTTTATTTGAGATCTAATTAATTTGATTATTAGGGTGAAAGCACCTTTCAGATATCGGGCTTAAAGAGGTTACGACCCACCATCAGATCTTCCTAATAGGTAACCCGACTTTCAATCTCCCGATCAGTTTTTCTGCAGACTCGCTTTTCTAAAATTGAGTTACAATAGGATTCTTATTTCTTTTTTTTTTCCCTCTTAAAAAATAAACAAAAATAAGAAGTGATTTCAAACTGTTTTCTAAATGGTTTTACAAAAATAAAAATGAGTCTCATATTTGAGTAAGAAAACACATCATAGTTAAAATTGTTCACACAAACATATGCAGGTCTAGAACTCAAATTCCCTATAACTTAATACTAATTAATTCCTACATCCCGAGACATGCAAGATAATTTTCCAAAATATTTTGAAAAAATATGCAGGTTCGTAATGGTTTTTATCAATATATTTCGATAAATATTCTAGATGAATAAATTGAGAATGTTCTCATCAAATAGATTTTGAATATTGACAAGATAAATTCAAAATTGAAATAATGTAAAAAATATGTAGGTCCAGAATAATTTTTATTCCAATATATTCTTGAATAAATAAATTGAGAATTTTCGTGTCAACACATTTTGAATATTGATAAGATAAATTCAAAATTCAAATAAAGGGTTAAATCAATAAATAATGTAGGAAATAATTTATACTAAATTCTCCTAATAATTAATTCTAGTTCATGTATATATTTATTTCTTTGAATATTATCAAGGGAAAATAACATAAAAAAAACCCCTAACTTTCAAATTTTTGCATATTAAACACGAACTTTGAAAATAACATAAAAACCCTGAACTTTGAATTTTTTTTATTTTATTTTTTATTTTATTGCAAATAGAGTCTACCCGAATCTATATTCAAATTTGGCCTCCATTTGCAATTAAAAAAAAAAAAATCTAAGTTCATTGTTTTTTATGTTATTTTTTCTTATTATCAATAATTAAAGATATATCATCTCTTTAGATCTAAATAATCTTAATAATATATAAATACAACCAAACAACATACAAAAAAAGCAGCATAAATAAAATGATGAATAAATATTTATCGAAATTTTGAAAATTATCATAAATAATTATCTCTGATAAATCAAAATATAAATTAATGTGATCAAAAGCCGAACTAGAGATTTGGCTCAGATACCATATGTAAAAAAATTGAATATTTCAATTAGAAATGAATTTCCAGATCGTACCTTTGGCCATAGCTATCATGTCTCAATAACTAGTAGATTTACAACATGATAGAGATAGGGAATCATCGTCCAGTCGGTGTAAGTCCTTATGTCCATGACCAGAGACCCCTACACCTTCTACAAAGGATAAACTTTCTTCTTCTATCCATCAAAGAAGACCATGGGAAGTCATTTGATGAGATTGACCCACGATAGTTTATGGGTGATTACCCATTTCAAAAGTGTTCCCATGTCTTTTAGGGAATCAATTACATGGGTTTTTTTTTTTTCAAATTCTAAATGGGCCCCATTTTATTAAAATAAATTTTCAACGTGACAAACTAATGTCATCATTCTTAGGGTTTACTAATATTTGTGTTGGACCTTCCAAGCTATTTTAACCACGACAGATCTATGTGTGAGCGGGAATAATTGCTAGAGACAAGAAGAGAGAAAATGATGCAGGGTGATGAGTCATAAACTCATCTATTTTTAATCAATTTTTCTGGCATATTTTTAGCAGTTTCAGATATATTTTAATGCCAAATTATTGAATATTCACCAACTTTGTGTTTGCAGGTTTTAATTGAAAAATAAGATAATTCCAGCATAAAAGAAGAAAAAAAGTGACAAATGCAGCATTCTCTGTCGCGACATAGTTTTTGTATGTTGCGATAGAATTTCAAGTAGACTAGAAGAACTATGTCGCAGCTAGCAGCTGTATATCGCAACAAAGAAGGCATAAATAGAATCTCTGTCGCGACAAAGAATGGTTGTCGCAACATTGCTGAAGAAGAATGTAAAGAAGATCGTCGAGACACTCTTAACTCTATCGCGACAATGATAAAGACAAATGGCAAGAAGAACTATGTCGCAACAATCCTTCCTCTGTCACAACATAAAAGGCTGAAAATTAGCAAATGAACTCTGTCACGACAGAAAATGGCAAGGATATAACACAAGTCAGTTTCGACAAATGTTTTTATGTTGTGACAAGATTTTCAACATGGGACCAGCTCAAGGAAGCATTTCTTTCACGACAAAGAAAACTTAACATATATATCGCTCAGAGTTCAAACAAAGAGTATGAGACTTTGTCGCACAAAGATTATTTCTGCCGCGAGCAAACAAAACAAAGTCTAGGTGAACCCCTGCGACATGTTAAATTCACGATAAGAAGTTAAAGACACATGCGAGGAATGCCGACAAAGAAGAGAAGCTACTGGTACAGTGAAGAACTAAAGGCAGAATCTCTGTCGCAACAAGGAAGTTTTATGTTGTGACAATAAAAGCTACAGATTAATAGAATTTTGTCACAACAGAAGGAAACTCGGTCGTGACATAAACTGAAAGAGAATTGAGATTAGCCAAGTCAAGTATGTCCAACAAAGATTTCTATGTCGCAACAAACAGCTCAGCCAGTAACAAGGGACAGAGAAGAAAAGTCTGTTGCGACAAAAGAAAACTCTATCACTACAGAGTTGATAAGGAACCATAGAAATCCTGTCGCGACATAGAAAACTCTGTCGTGATAGAGTAGACAAGTGGAAGAGGAAAAATGCTTGTCGCGACAAAGAAATTGATATCGCGACAGTTTCCGAAAGCAGAAAGAAATGAGAAGCTAGTTGCAAATAAATTTTGTGTCGCAACATAAGACATTCCTATCGCGACAAGAACAAGATTGTTGAATCAAAACTCTATCACAACATTATCAAAGTATGTCGCGACAAAATCCAAGAAAAAGCTCAGAGAACAGGTCACGACAGAAAACTACAAGTTGCAATAGAAGCCAGCAACATAGACCGAAGGCTTTGTCCCAACATAACTTTCTATGTCGCGACAGAGCGACAAATTGGGCCAGAAATTTGGGGATCCACAACACCGTCTTGAAGTGTAGCCTATTGGAAAGTCTATAAATAGACGCATCTAGGGCACTGTGCACAACTTCCTCAATTCCGTGAGCCTGGTAGTCAAGACTATTTTGTATATTATTATTTTTTCATTTTCCTTCATTGGCTCTTTAGTATTTAGTGCTTACACAGTTTATAGTTAGCTTTCTTGATTCACGAAAGTGAGTAATGAAGTGAAGTAAAATGAAATAAATTTCTTGTAAAACTTTCTATTTCTTTATCAAGTTAATTAAAATGGAGTTTTGGAAAATTATGGTTTTCATTTATTTCACTACTTACACTTTCAGTGGAATTTTCCCCTTTTGATCATAATGGGTCACGATATAGAGTGAACCGCTTGAAAGGTTGAGCTCTCTCTCGAATGTATCCAGATGATAGTGATTTTCTGCATGGTGCTAAGAACGCCTTAGTTAGAATCCTTGAATTTATTTTGATTGGCATATTTTTGAACTGAATACCTGTGATTAGTACTGGTACCAAAGCAAAGTATTGTATCTTGCTCTCATTTCCGTGAGGCCTCACGTGACATGTAGATGGAGAATCCGAGGGTATAGAGCGCTTCGTGGGTATGGTAGACTAATACTAAACTAATTTAATTCTCAAAGACATTCGATAAATCACTAACTTACTCATGTTTGGAGGATAGTTTGAAGATGAGGTATCAGTTTAATAACTGTATGTTTCTCCTCTTCTCGATGAGAAAGATCTTTGATCCAGTACAGCAAGGCAAAGATTCAATCAAGGATATAATTTATCCAGATTGAAGGATGAGGTGCCATCTAAATTCAGGTTTGTAATATCCATCACAAGAATCTTCATCCCAAGATCCGGGTATGGCACTAAAAAGGAAATCTCAATTAGTGAAAAGGTGGTTAAGGGAGGAAATTTAAACTATACCATTAATGCATCTTTTGACAAATTTAGCTTCCAACTATGGCTGAATGAGATTCAAAAATGATGTATGAAATTGACAAATATTTATTATCCATAGTCCCAGTTGTTGTCTCACTTAGTGAACTCTCACCCATTCTTATTAATATTTTTATGTATAATAGTGAAATTTTTAGTATTATTTTATTAGTTCTCTAATCATCTTATTATCGGAGTTCAAATAGTAAGATCTTGAGTAGTTGTAGTTATGTCAGATTCAATATCATCTGGGAAACGTATATCCGGACTTAATAGAAAATCCACTTTATTATTGTACGATCTCGTGCACCTGCAAAAGGATTAAGACTCAATCCTAAAATTTTTGAATTAATCACTTACGTAGCGACAAACACGTATTTCATCAAACTGGGCCAACAAGTTTTTGTGTTGTTGCCGAGGATTAGATAATAGTCCTCGTGGTAGAGTCATAAATCTGTATATATATATATACTGATCAGCTTTAAAAAATAGGCCACAGAGTCTACTCTCATTCAAGAAGCAGATTAAGAGGATTTGAGAACAGTCCAAATAAACGCCCTGGTCCCGCACGTGCCCAAAACGGAGCTCGCTTCATCCACCCCATGTCAACAACAGACAAATTTTAAGATTTACATCCTAAATCAAATCAAATCCCCAATTAACAAGGGAAGTAGATACCCTCACAATCGCTTCACTATCCCTATTAACTTGCATAAAGTTGATAAGGTAAGCAAATCCTCCATCCAATAAGAGAGAATCCTTATCACCCTCCAATTGGGAAAAACATCTACTATAAATACCAGACCACCCTATTGGTAAAGGTACTTGCACTTATGTACCATCACTATCTCTAAGCAAACTGATATTCTCTTCCACATGAAAGAACCCGGACTAGCATCGGAGCGCAAAGGTGAGCCCACACTCCTCTTTCTTTCTTGTTTCAGAGGATTCCAACGCCCAGGCTGCCGGATTGGCCTAACTACGCTGGGGCCTCGCCAAGATTCCAACACGCTCCAAATTCTGCCCCGGCTGAAAAGGCATCACTGGCCAGCTGCCTCTCGTTGGGACCACGCCTTTACAAATAAAGCCGATCTCTCGCAATTGATGGTGATCAACTGAATGCCAAGCAAGAGCTCCGCCAATCCTCAAGGATGCAAGACCAAATAAGGCAACTCGATAGCCGATATCCCGGAGGCGCCCGAAAACTATATACACGACAACACAAACGAGACGGAAGGCCCATCTCACAACCAACGCTGATAAGGAATTACAACTCACCAGGCAGATGCAACGCCCGCAGTAAGTGCAACAGGCCCCAGAGGAAGGCCATCACACCACCCTCAGTGGAGAGTGCCCACATCTCTACTTCTTTCCGAGAGAAATAGAAGCAGAATCCAATGAGCTGTGGCACGAGCCTCACCTCGGCCCTCAGAAGAGCTGCAAGAACGAGGCAATACTCGGGGGAACATCGGAAACGATGAACAGACCCCTCCTCAGCAAGGAATAGGGGAGCGATCATGGGAGCAGAGGTTCAAGGGCATTCAACAAGAGAACAGCCACATGAAGGAAGTCGTGAGCGGCCGAGCCCAGACTTCATGGACACTTCGCGCAAAGAACTGAGTCCCTGCTCACACCCGAGAAGCACTTCTCCTTCCAAAGAAAGTTCGATGCCGCAAATAGAGGCGCCTCATGGAAACATGATCCTGCCGAATTATCTTAACACCTATAAGAACTGCATTGAGCTGCATGTGTGATATCAAGATCCCAGACGTGTGTAGCCTTCAAGTATCACGCTAAAGGCCCGCTGGCTTGGTTAAACAGTTCCCACCATCGTCGGTCTCTTCATTTAGAGAGCTCTCCACGCATCTCCCACTTCATCGTGAGCTGCAACATAAAGAAGTCGAGTTATCATTTGTCACCATAAAGCAAAACCCAGAAGAGCCCGAGGTCTCCTGTATGTCCAAGAGGTTCAATGCCAGCTCTTAAAGTAGATGTACCGACGAAGTTCGCTTATCACCCATTCATCGCCGGGTTAGGCACACTTCAAAAGACTTGATGTTTTCCATCTCAAAGAATCCTAGCAAGCATGCTGGTCGAGGTGTTTACAAAGCCGGTATACATTCTCACAAAGCCCCACATCAGGAGAGAGGGAGCTCTCAACCCACAAGGAGAAAAAGCAGACTAATGGGGCAAAATGAGCGAAGCCCTAAGAGACTTAAGAGAGATCGAGAGGATCCCAAGGAGAGATTGTGAGAACAATCCTAAGAGGCGAGGGAGCCGCCGAGACCCGCTCGGGGACCACTCTCACCGGAGCCACGACAAAGGGTATTCACCTCGGTGATCCACCCCAGCAGCCGCCAAGATCACGTGTCTTGCACGGCACAACATGAAAAATTCCAAGATGGCCATCCCGCATGAGGATGTGACCCTACTAAAAGAGATAACACTCAGGTACCGTGGAGTTCCATGTGACCACGTATTAGAACTGACGACAGAAGGCGTTTCAAGAAGGAAGAATAATTTGATCCGACGGGGGTATCTCCACCGCTACATAGCCTCTGAAGGTTAGGATCAGGCGCAGCCACCACCACCTCGGCAGCCAACCCCAACTCAACACCAACACCCTAGGGAACCATGTAGATCCTCAAGGGATTTGCAGCGGTGGGGAGTCTAGCTTAATCCAGGAAGGCCTACGGCGAGACGTATTAGGAGAGGTGATGGAGGTGCTAAAGTGTCTAAACTCCTCGACTTGACACCTCCATAACTTCTTGACACTTCCAGGGGTGTCAACACCTCATGACGACCATTTGCGATAAGTGGCAACAGGGCTAACAAAACAATCCACCGGGTCCTTGTAAAGAATTGGGAGCTCGACCGACATCATCTTCGTGATCGCTTTTGACAAACCTGGCACGAAGGGAGAAGTTTCGAAAACCAACAAAGACCCACCGCGAGGATTCTCTGAGAAAGAGGCACGCGAGCCGATACATAGCTAAGACCACTTGGTGGGACCCCGCGCCAGCAACGACGCACTTTAAGATTTCTCATGTAGACGCCCTCGCCTTATAACGTTATTAGGCGTAATCTTTCTCAACGCCATAAAGGCCATCCTCTACCACATGGTGATCAAGTTTCCATCACAAACGGAGAAAGAATGGTTCGAGAAGACCAAAGGTCAGGAGGCACGGCATCAATGTAGCGTGAAGAGGCTCACAAAGATATACGTGGACGAGCCTACGCAGACGAGGTAAACACCCACGAATTGTTCTAAGAGTAGGAGTTTCCTGCATACTGGACAATCAAATTCGAACACCTCGCCTCTACATCAATTTGCCATTGAAGACTAAGCCTCCTTATCCACTTCGAGACAGAACAAGGATGTTCCTCAGATGGAAGCAAAGATGACATAAGAGTGGATTAACCTGTAATCATCACTCGCGCATCAAACGCCACCGATCCTTCAAACCAAATACAAAGAAGAAGTTTTCGGGTCAAAAGACAAAAGCGACATCGAGTGAGGTCGGCAAGCTCCTCCGTAGCTGCAAAGATCAAGAGAGGTGGAGTACTCTGAATGGTTGGCCAACGTCGTACTTGTCAAAAAAGCGAACGACAAATGGTCACTCTGCAACGATTTCATTGACGTCAACCGAGCATGCCCTAAAGATAGTTTCCCCCCTACCTCGGATCGACCTCATAGTAGATGCCACAGCCGACCACGAACTCCTCAGCTTCATGGATGCTTTCTCCGGCTACAACCAAATCAGCATGGATCCCGACGACCAAGAAAGACTCCTATCTGGCCACAGGCAAGGACCTATTGCTATCGAGTAATGCCCTTTGGGCTAAAAATCGCAGGAGCTACCTACCAGAGGTTGGTGAATAGGATGTTCCGTATTAAATAAAGGGACATCTATGGAGGCATATATGACGACATGTTGGTAAATCAACCACGGCCGAGTCTATATCTATCCGCCGAGGCATTCCAGATCCTGAAAGAGTACAACATGAAGTTGAACTGTACCAAATGCGCTGAGCCTCAAATGGAAGTTCTGGTTTATAGTAAACAACCGAGGAATAGAGGCAAACTCGGACAAGATAAGAGTTGTGCTCGACATGCCGTCGCCATCAAACATAAAAGAAGTCCAACGCCTAACTGAAGGCCGACAGTCGGGCCGGCCGCTTTTGTGTCCAGGCACACGATAAGTGCCTCACCTTATTCCGTGTTCTAAAAAAAGCTTTCCAATGGATGCACACATCGCGAAGAAGCATTCGCAGCCTCTTTAAAATCCATTCCCTCTCCCCCATTCCGGGTAAGTCCTCCGAAAGTAAGAGCTCCACTCAGGATTGGCAGCATCGATTTCAACCTCGCCCGTCGAGACAAAGACCGTGCAAGACTCCAATCTACTATCAGTACCAGCCCGAGAGGAGCAGAGGGAGGTTCCAAAGATTGAGAAATTAATCCCAGCATTGTAACCACAAATTCAAAACCCTTGCCTTCCAAGCTCAGTACCATTGAAATCCCAACAAATACTCCAACAAGGTACGTCCTACACAAACCAGAGAGACCCCTGAAGACCTAGAGCGAAGTGGTCATAGAGCTGCTTGTGCTCGACATCCAACAAACCAAAAACAAAGAATAAAAGGGCAGATCTTCAGAGACTTCATTTGAATTAATTCTGCAGCTTATTGGAGTTATCAAACGCACGCCCAACCTCCCGCAGTAGATATGTCCGTAGACTGTGGGTCATTAACGTCAAGGAAGGGAGCCACGACTTTGACCTCTCCATGAATAGATATCGAATATGCCCTAAGATTTTGTCTCGAGCCTCCAATAAAGGCGCCGAATATGAGGTCATTGGCAGCCGGGGCTTGAACTCGCCCATTTAATGGTGCTAGATCACTAGGAGGTATGGAAGACTCCTACCAGAAAAGAAACAAAATAGAAGACTTCTACAAGGCCAGAGGCGAAAAAATGATCCTATACCTCAAAAAGGAACTGAATTACTCAGAAGCTCAGACGAGTTCAGCCGACACATACCTGAAGAGTAGAGAATTGAGCGCATGCCTCTTACAAACCGGGGCAATAAATTCTCCCAAGAAGACCTCAACAGACTGACGCCTGTGGAGCACCTTTAAGAACCCTCCGTAGATCTCAACAACAACCTGCCATGTTCAAGCCGAAATGATGGACCCCCATTTTGGGACTACTTAATAAGGATTATCGCTTAATACCTAAGGAGGCATCTAAGCTAGGGTTGAGTCTCGCCAGTTCACTATTCATCTGGGGCCCTTTATAGTTTGGTATTTTACACCCATCCTCAAGTGCATTGAAGGGGAAGACAACGACTACGTACTGAGGGAAGTACATGAAGGCGTATGTGGAAATAACATCAAGGCTCGGGCACTGGCGAGAAAAGTCTTAAGTCAGGGGTACTATTGGGCCATAATGCTCAGAGACGCAACAGAACTAGTCAGAAAATGCAAAGTTTGTCAGGAGCACGCCAAAATCTCTCACCTCCCATCCGAGCCATCGACATCGGGCCACAAGCTCCTCGCCTTTCTACAGTGGGTGGCTCGACATATTGGGACCTCTGCCCATTGGAAAGGGCCAATGCAAATTTATCATCATAGCAATGGATTATTTCACCAAATGGGCAAAAGCCAAGCCCTTGGCTGCAATCACAGAACAAAAGGTACGCAACTTTGTTCATGGCTATAATATGCGGTGTTTGGTATCCCGAGCCCCGGTGTCGACAATGGAAGCACCGACAACGGTTTAGAGATTTCTATGCCGAGCTCGAGATCAGGAACTACTACTCGTCCCC